>MINK01172202.1:2440-30065 GCA_001735545.1 Phormia regina
ATGACAACACAATGTTAAAATCATAGCTTTTTCAGTTCTTTTTTTGCTGGGTATTAAAGCCAAACAGCATTTCTCTTTGGATTTTTTAACCTATTTGGATATAGGTGTTATTTATTTTTTGAATTTAATAGCTGCAGTTTTGTTAAACTTTATTTGTATTTTTCTAATAACTAACCTACTGTACTGTGAAATGATATATAGTTACATAGTTAAAATATATATTTTCTTAAATACTATACATATCTATTTATTTAGTATGAATTGACATTATAGGGTACATAAAAGGCAACAAGATACAATAGAAATAAATAAAAACAAAAATACAAAACATTCCCATGTTATTATTCATCAAACGTACATGCATGTATGTATCTAAGTACGTTTTCGATTTTGAGGTACCTACTTCCACATGCATATGTCGGAAAAGTTGTATGTTATGTTTTTTTTAAATTTTTGATACACTTATATTTTTTTAACTTTTTTATATTTTTCTGCTTATTTTCATTTTTATTTAATGTCACTGAATAAAATATATATTTTATATACAACATAGGGTAGTAGTGTTGCAGCAGCAGCAGCAGTTGGTAAGTAGTATATTGGCAGTTGTATTCATTGTTGTAATACTGCAAGCAAGTAAGAGTATTTTTTTTATAAATTATTTATGTATTTATTTGTATATGAATATAGACAGGGGAGTGATATGTGTAGACAAATGACACAGAGTTCAAGTTGCATGTTAACGACAAATACGTGCTTGTTGGTATTAGAGGTTGCTTCTTCTAAATTCGTAATGTGTTTCCAATAATGAGAGTAAGTAAGTATTTCCAAATATAATTTACATTCATTTACAGATATACATACCTACATACCCCACACATGCATTTACAAAAAAAAAAAAAAACATGTAACTTCTGCATATTGCATGCTTTCCATGTTACAAATGATTAAATACTACTTACATACAGTCATTCATTCATTCATTCATTCACTTATTCATTCATTCAAATAGACATATGGGAAGAAATGTAATGAATACTACTATAGTTTATTATAGTATATAAGAGGGCAAACAAAAAAGTATTTTTAAATTTTATGGAAAAGTTTGTTATATTTAATTTTACATATAAAAACATTTAACTCTTAAATGTCTGACGTAATGGTAAATCGCTATCATCAACAATGATGTTAAAAACTAAAGTTTTTAAATTAGTTTTTTGAGACTTTATTCATTTAATATTTATTCATTTATTTATTTTTTTTTTAATATTAAATTGTAATTAAAAATACACTCTCCATTTTTTAATGAGTTCAAAATCAAAGTACTTTTAGAGTTGTCTTCGTATCAATGAAAGTACTCGTACGAATGTAATGAATTTATTTTTCATTTTATTTGCCCTCACATTTAATTGTTGCCAAATTTTCAATGGGTATTAAAATTTATTTAGGTTAATTGATTTTATCGATATTAAATTGTTTTTTTGTTATATAACATATAATATTTTATTAAATTAAGTAAATGACAATTAGTTATTAAATTATAGCAAATTTAGAAATTAAATAAAAAAGAAAATGCTATAAAATAATTTTATAATTACATAAGTTTACAAATTTGGTTCAAATGTGCAGATAAACAAATAATATACAGTACTGTGCAGAACATAATCAACAAAATTAAGGTTGAATAATTTTATTTTTAACATAAAATTTATAACCAAACTAATTTCCTAACATTGATAAACATTTTGGGTACTAATAAATATTTGTACTTAGAAGGTGTGAATTTGGACCAAACCAATAAAACATTAAGATTTCCAATTGTAAAAATTGACACAGATTTTTAAAATTTGTTGTAGTTTTTAAGTAAATGATGGAATTGTAGTAGAAATATCTGAATATTATAAATATTTTTGTATATATTTTCTTTTAATTCTTTTAATAAAAATTAACATTTGTGATAATACAACTGTTTGTAATAAATTTTAAATATATTTTTAATAAAAATAAAGGGAAGTAAATTTGTTTTATAATACAAATTATAGGATACTGTCTAATTAATTCAGTATAATATATAATTCAGTATATGTAAAAGGACTTCCGATAAAAACTTAGTTGATTAAGAACAAAATTTATATGTATCAGTTATTTTTAGAAATCTTATGATGCAATTCTGTAGAGAAATGCATCATTAGTAGAAAGCCGCGATTTGTTTTCGAAAAAAAAAAAATAATAATAAAATTTTGTATTAAAAATAATAATAAAATTTTGTATTAAAAAGATTTCATCAATATCTTAATATTGATGAAAATTTTATTACATTTCAGTTGTTTATACAACAAATATGGTTCAACTACCAATAGTTTTAGAGCATTTTTATTAAAATATAGTATTTTAAATTTAATAGGAAGGAAAAAATATTTTAATTACATATATAGTTTAGGAGATCTGAGTAAATCAAAATGGCTCCAAAAATGTTAGCATTTTTTTAGCATTTAGCTCCGTGTTAGCACTACTACTAAAAAAGTTTTGGAATATTTTCTTTCATTTTATGTAAAAAAAATTCTGCAACTTTTTGCGATCGCAAAACAAACTTATAAATGTTGTGATTAAAGTCACGAATTTTTTATAAATTTATTTTTACTTTTTAATAATTGATTGACAGCAACATCGAAAAAGTGCATAACAAAAAAAGAAAAACAAAACCATATGATTAATTAAACCGTTATTTGAAATAATTATATTTGACAAGAAAAAGTGTGAAGTGAAGCACCAGTGCTCCCTATAGGCATGCTCTCCGAGGAAGCGGAAGAAGCACGTAATAAGGATTACAGAAATTATAGATTAATGAAAATGCAACAAATGCATAGTTTGCTTGCATCACCTGATCCCTATATAAGTAATATAAGACGTTAACCACGTAAACATATTTTGGAACTAGATGATGTAGTAAAAGAAATGATAATTCATAAATAAATAGTTTAAAATGACTTTGAAATTTTACTCATTTTGTTTATACTCAAATAAAATTATTCTTTAGTTTGTATTATAGGTAGGAGTAATCGATTTCATTCATTTTTGACTGATTCTTATGGAATATAGTACAATGATATACCAACCATTATTTCTAATTTTATAAATTTTATTGCGAAAAACCCGAGTTTGAAAAATGGGTTATATGGGGTATAGGAGCAAAATTGCCCCTATCCTTATGAAACTTAACAGATAGATTTGGGTTTATATAAAACTTGTTTATGTCGAATTTCATCATTTTTGAACGATAGAACTATTTTCAGAAAGGAATTTACATATATATGGACTAGGTTCAAATATGGACCTACTTTGTAGTATATCTTGGCACTTGAAACTGACATATGCAAAATTTAATTAAGATCGCAACATTATTTAAGAATTTGTGACTGATACAACGCTATTTTGAAAAGACCATTGTATGGGAGGTACCCCTAGGGACTATCCTATATGAACCATTTTTAATGTTTAGCTTTTTCTATATAAAACTAAACAAGTGTACCAAATTTTATTATCATAAGAGCACTCCTTATGATTTTTTCGTCGTCCAGTGTTATTGATTATTCAAAAAAAAAAATCTACTATGATCTACAGTGCAACATCGTAACAGTACAGATCCTTTCCTTTCTTCGTCTACACAACTATATTGAATTGAACAAAGTCCGGGAATGTGTATTATTTATACTACATTATAAAGATAAAAATATACGTATATTATATCCAAATATTTAAACACAATATACCCATAATTTAATTTTGAAACTAATCCCTAATCATGTATCAACACAGCAACGCCACTGTACTTCCATTGACAAGCATGTGACATTTAAGAAAGCGCTTGCTCATCCTTAATTTTTGCTGACAGTAATAGACATGACATTTCAATTTTTATTCAATACATTCATTACAATAATAATATTAATAAACTGCTAGAGTTTATTTAATCATAGATTAATTTCTTTTGCACTTATCACATGATTAAGTAGTAAATATTTCATACGATCTCTTAGCTTTTAAAATTTCTTTACATTTAGAGGATTCATAATGACATAAAATCTATTTAATACTGTTAAAGCCGTTATAAAATTATGTTTGGATTATTTTCATTTAACCAGGTGTCAATTGTTGAAATAGACAACAACAAAAAATTCAACAAAATTAAATACAAAAACAAGTAACTCGTAATCAATACTTAAAATTCAATAACATTTAATAAACAAACAAAAAAATAATAATTCAAACGCAATAGTAATAAAAATTTTAGTTTTATTTAGTGAAAGTGATCATACCAGTCAGTTGCCATTTATTGCTTCATACAAACAATCCTCCCATCTTGTCTTTATTTATATTTTTACACTCTTCAACAATTCTCCTTACCCCATCACAATACAATGAATGACATACAAACTTAATAAGTAAATGTACGTACAAATCAAAAAGTTTCGGAGTGGATTTAAAGCATTTCTTTGTAATTTTTGCGACTTGAAGAATCTATAAGTATGTATTTGATTGACAAAAACAGTTAAACATATTTAATCGTACGCACATTTCTTTCTTACCCAGCAAAAAAAATAATATTAAAATAAATTGGGGGTTATTTATTGTTGAAACTATTTTGACTAGATCTTCTTTTAGTTCTAAGAACGATAAAAATACAAGCACCTGAACAAATTATTCACGAGTCCATATTTACTGTCTAATATTTCTCTCCACAAAACCAGCAAATCAAATTTGAAATTAATTATTGATATTAATAATTTAAAATCTTAACAATTACTAAATTTAACGTAACGATAAGTCTTGTAAGGGACACATTTAAACTGTTTGCTAGGTTTTCTCTGTAATAATAACATTATTTTACTTTATGTCACTAGAGTTTGTTATAGTTGTTATTGTTGTAACATAGCAATTGCACTCGAAACAAAAGTGAGTGATAGTTGTCGTCATTGTTATAATTTTCTATTTCTTTTTTTTTCATCTCGCAGGCCTAAAGACATGTATTTTATTACACACTTTTCTATTGTAAATGATTACGATGTTATTGGGTAATAATAACTATGGAAAAAAATTAAATTAATAACTATAACAATATAACTAGTTGGTATATAAGCATTTAACAGGAAGTATTAACATTTCTTTATGATTTCGATGCACCTCAATAGACAAAGTTCCAGTAACCTAAAGATGTTGTTTGGGTGGTATGTTACCAGAAGAAAGAGATTATATGACAAACGTATCATTTGCAAGGAAATATTAAGAAGAAACATAAATATTTATATTATAACTGTTCAACAATGTAAAGTGAAATAAATAAATTACTAAAAATAAATAAGTAAAACATATTACTGTAGGAACAATAATCTTCCAAGGCTCATTTCTAAATTAATATCAAGTTAACCATATTAAATTAAAAATCGAATTTTGATATAGAATTTTTTTTTATCAAAAATCGAATTTTGAGATATTTTTTTTATCACCAATTCAAGCCCCTCTTTTAATCTTAAGCCTATTCAACCAGATATTGAAGATTTAAGATTTTTTATATAAAAGTCGATCTGTATAAATTAGTAAAGTGATTACAAAGTCAAGTTATTTTTTATCTTAAGCCCTATTTAACAGAATATTGAGGATTTAAGTTTTTTTTTTTTAGTTTTCCTATTAATATGAGTGATCACGAATTAAAGAAGTTTTCTTAAATGCAATCTTCTTTAACGAAATATTAAGGACTTAATATTGCTTGTATGAGATATGTTTTATGGATTGTCTATACATATACTTACTTGAATTCTGGACTTAATGTTTAATTCATATTTAGAAAAATGGTAATTTGCATATCCTATATGGTCATTAATTTTTAGTTTTTTTTTTTTTTTTAACTTGCTTTAAAATTAGTTGACTTTGCTTACCTATAATTAACAAAATAAATATAAAATTAGGAAAATATAATACAAATATTTTTATTGAATAATTTAATGTTTAATAAATTAAACTTAAATAAAAATTCACATATATAAACATTTGTTGTAAAAAACATACTAAATCTAAAAAAACAAACCTCTTTTTAATTTGCATTTATAACTTTGGATAAATCTTCCATTACAGCTGACCATTGAAAACCCAATTTATCATCTTCCAAGCGTAATTTGCAAAAACCGGGTATATGTTTTAGCAAAGTTTCAAAGGGTGTATATTGTATTATACATGCTGAATCGCCTACAATAATAAGTTTATGCTTTGAACGTGTAATTGCCACAGTAAGACGGCGTTTATCTTCTAAAATTTCCGCATCACGATTACGTTCTATCGATTTAGAAGCAGGCGAACCAGTGCGTGAACAGGAATAGATTATAATATCTTTATCTCTACCTTGATACTGATCAACAGTATTAACTTCAACCGAAGAGAAATCTAGTGTTTGTTGATTTTCTTTAGATATTGATTGATAATATTCATGATATTGAAGGGCTAATTTCTTTAATAGTTCTACTTGAGCTCTATAAGGAGCAACTACACCAATACGATGTGGTTCATAGTGGCAGTTTAAGAGTGTATTGACTATACGAAATACTAATGCAGCTTCGCAGTAGTTGGTATATTTTGATAATCGTTTAGAGGATTTGGTGGGGGATTTTGTTAAAGCTTCAGTATTTATTAATTGCTCCTCATTAAATGTGGTTTCTATAAGTGCACAAGTAGCATTATGCTTGGTTTTGGCAAAATTGTAAGATCTATCCGAACAGTCTTGTGTATCTAACAAAAATACCGATTGATCTACATGCGTTTGTAAAACTCGCTGTAACCATTTCTCTTTAACTATATCTAAATCAATTGGTTTGTACATTACAGCCATTTTGACCTCGTTGGAAGCACACTGCAGAGAACCCTGATATGTTAATTCATTAGCCAATTTAGTTATGGTTTTATTCATTCGATATTGTAATGTTAGGACTGAGGTAGCTTCGGCGCAATCAAGTCTTTGAAATAAAGATTCATCTGCACCCTTTTGTCTTGCCATAGGTGAACGTATTAAGGGAGGCAATTGATCTGGATCCCCTACTAGTATAAAACGTTGTGAAAAGAATAAAGGCCTTAATACGGTAGGTTGCATAACCTGGGTGGCTTCATCTACTATACAAAAATCAAAGCGACGATGAAGAAATATGGCATGAGCTGAACCCAAACAAGTAACACCAACTATTTGATATGAATCATATAGTTTTGAGAGTTCAGCTTCAGTTTTACAGTTGGCCGTTAAAGTTGTTTCAGTGTAGTCCTTCAGTTGGTTATTAACACGAGCAGAAGAACCTAAACGCAGAAAAGGTAATTTATGTGTTTTCAAACGCAACAAAAGATTATCAACCGCTGAATGGGTGTGACTGGTTATTAACACAGATTTACCCATTAAATGTAATAAACGTACTATAGCTACCAAAGTTTGAGTTTTACCTATAATTAAAAAACGAAATATTTTAAAAAGTTAATCAGTAAACAATTTTCATTTAGCTGACCTGTGCCCGGCAAACCCTTTATCAACATAAAGCTTTGTGTTGTCAAAGCTTTCAATACTGCTGCTCTTTGTACAGCATTCAATTGTTTTAATATTTCTGCTCCTTCGGTGGCAATAATTTTTGGTAAAACTTTATGAAAAGTGGGTGGTTGCTTTTCTATTATTATTTTTCTTAGCAAACCAGAACGCTCAGAATCATCTAGTAGTAATCCCAAATTGGTAAAATTAAAAACATTACCCGATTGTGAGTCATGTTTATCAATAATAAATGTTTGTTTTTGGTAATTTTGCAATAGATTACGTTCTAAGCTGACCGTTATGGAAGATGTGGTTAATTCGAGAACAAAACCAGCAGCAATAGCTAAACGTTTTTCCGTTGAGACAATAACATATTCGCCAACAGAGAACTATATGAAAAAAAACTATTTTTAAAAATAATAATACTTAAGAAAATAAGAGCTTATTATCAAAGATAATTTTCATAAAAGTATTTATTAATTAATAGAACAAAATTACCCTTTTACGATAACTTAATTTCTATGATTATTTTAACAAAAAGCACAAATTTCTACTTACCCCGCTTAAAGTTAAATCCATAACTAAATCCTCTAAATTTTCTAACGATCGATTCACATGCCCCTCCAAAACAAACTGATGTTTATAGCGCGATTCTTCTTTTTCTATAGGCTGCTCAGATATTATCAAATTACAAATTGCTCTACCCATTTCCTGTCGATTTTCAGGCGTTTGACACCAAAGAGCACGTAAATAATTAGATTTTCTTGTTTCCTGTTCCTCCATCATTAACAAATGACACCATTTTATAAAATATTCATAATCCTTTATCGTTAAATGTGAAATACTTTCAATTGAAACTTTGTTCAAAGGATGACTGGATCTTAGTTGTAGGTTTTTATCAGTTTTAGCAAAAGAACAACATAACGTAGCATAAGCACATTGAGAACAGGCAGTTGGATGAGATATTGGCTCGGGCAGTTCAAAGGGTTGTAGGAATTTCTCTTCGGGCAGTGATAAATCATTAGGTTGTGTTAAAAAGTCAGGAAAATGTGATAAATAATGACTTAAGTCATTACGTAAACCTATTAAATCTCTTTGCTCATTACGTGAACCAACAATTTCACGCATTAAAACATCCCTAAGATATAGTAATAGTCCAGAATGTGTAGGTTTCCCCAGAGCGGTTAACATCATTTGATACAAAATTAATTGACCTTTATGTTCCATAGAAAAACTGGCTCTGCCGGTTTTTAATTCTAAAGGAATAACTTTTTCTTGTTGTTTAACAAAATTGGCTAATTGGCCCTTTTGACGCCGGGGATGTATTTTTACTGATACGTCAATTTTACCCTTAAGACCCAGTTGTGGTATCCAAAGATTTTCTTCTATGTCCTGTATTTCTGTTATGCGGCCCTGAAAATTTTCCTTTTGTAGAGGAAAAGAAGAAGAGGGTTGTTCTTCCACATACTGCTGCATAAATTGATGAATGCTACGTACAAATTGTAAAACTTCTAACGTAGTATCTTCTCTCGTTAATTGGCTGCCATATAACATAAAAGCTGTTTCCTGGGAATTAAGTAAGTCAGAAGCGACTTTATCTATTTCTTTGAGTTCTTTTAAATTTTTTTCCAAAACAATTTGCAAAAGTTCATGCACCAAGGAACCAACAACCATCTAATATAGAAAAATTTTAAATATCATAGAATATTTACCTCATATGGTAAAATAGTTTCCCCATTACTTACCACTTTATTATTGGCATCTATACCTCTAAAACGGTCTTGTAACACTGCCTTCCTTCGACAAAACAAAGATCCCACTACACTTGTACCAGAGATTAATGTGTCCGGATTTATCACACAAAAACCTTGATCCTTATCAACTTTGTAAGCTTGTAAATTTTCATCCCAATCACCCATTAAAGATACTACATCATCTACTGAAACTTTTGTATGACACCAAGGTCCTTGTAAGTGACATTTAGCTTCAGCTTGGTGTTCCTTCTCAGGATCCTTTCCATTTGTTCCTTTTACTTTTAAAATCAAAGCAAATGTTTTCTTATCCCTTTCTACTTCTTTTACAACACATCTTTGCCAATGTGTGAGATCTAGCTTTTCCTTATGAACTTCACTTTCAGCTGCCTCAAAGGCTGATAAATCAAAATCATCTTCCTGTTCAAACAGAAAATCATAATTTTCCTCCTTATCTCGAGATTTTTCATCGATTGCTTCAGTTTTGAAATCTTCAGACATTTGTATTTTTATTTTCTTGGGGGCACTTTCGTTGTGTTCTTTGAACGGTGATATTAATCTTTTGGTAGTGCTCATATCTGTGGCTGCTTATGAATATTTTAATTTATATAATTATTAAAAATAAAAATAAACAAATTTGTCTCACATTGTCCTCAAAAAATTGATTTTTAAAATAAATATTCACAATAACACTAATGTTCCCGCAATTTTTTTGTGTAAGTCAATGTATCATTCACAATAACATTAACAGTAATGCCGTATTAAAATTTTAACAATGCTGCCAGTTAGAGTAGTTAGGTAAAATAAAATATAACGTTTTCTATATATTTAAAATAAATTAATTGATATTATTATTTATTAAGGTCAGTGAATAATTTCTATTAGTATTGTATCTCATTTCAACTACTACATTAAAAATTAAACATGTTTGATTAATATTAACTTAAAGTTTCCAATAATTGTCTGGTAACATGTATTGATATATTCTTAAATAATTTATTTACTTCAAAAACAATTTTTAAATGTGTGCCTTTATAGAAGTTTTTGAAACAATACAAGAATTTCATGAAAACTTTTCTTCGACTGAAACTTCAAGTGAAAATGCCGCTGTTGAAAAAGCCTTAACAGCAATAGCCAATAAATCTGGTTCTCAAGATACCGATGAGGGAGTAAAAGAGTTTCGTAAGAACTTATTACGTAGCGATCAATACAGTGAAGAATCTCTAAGTCTTTCTGATATATCAGCGGCAATAGAATGTACGGCGAGGACTATATCAAGGGGACATAAACTAAAGAGATGCGTATGCTGTTAAAATTGAATTAATAAAAAATACAAACAATTGAAAGAACATTTAACAGTAATAAAATTATTAGCTTTATTTAAAGATAATTGGAAATAAAAAAATAATGTATATTTCAATTAAAATTTAGACAATTGCGAAATTAATAAAAATGACTCTGTATTAAATTAGTTTGAAATTACCATTTCTGTGTTCTTTATTAAGAACAAGTCAATTTTTTTGTTTGTCTTATAAAAACTGGGGATAAATTTATTTAATGCGAGGTAAGTGTAAGATATCTCGTCCATAAATTTTTTTACGAAAAATCTGATTTTATTTACTCAAAATCTATTTTTTTAATAAAAATCAACTATTTTATTAAAAATAAATTTTTGTATTAAAAGTAAAATTATTTGCTGTAAATAAAAGTTTTTACTAAAAGAACATTTTTTATTCTATTGACAACCGACTTAGGTTTTTGAAAACTGAACTTCATATCTATGTTATAATCTATGTTTTCATTTCTCATATTTAGTTTAATATTGTGAGCAAAAAAAGTAATCATCAAAAATAATCATTAAAATTTGAGCGAAAAAGTAAAAATCAAAAATAATATATTTACATCAAATTTTCCGTCCCTGTTTTGAAAACAGCTGATCATTTAAAAATAACATTCAACTGCGCCGAACAGAGACCTACTTTAAGCAGCCGCCGCTGCCGTTTAGAAAAGCTGCCATCTTATGAATTACCGCGGTAAGAATTTACTCCTCATGGCATTGATATGTGTGTTTATTTAATAAGCGATTCTGCTTCAAAACCCTTCAAACTTCCCTTCATGAACAATTTAAATGCAATTTGGATATGTTTGGACAACTGGGCATTAAAACTTTTTTGTTTAAACAATCTAAGTGCACATAAAATAGACATCTTTGTATTTCGGCAAATACAAAGATGTCAAAAATATCGTAATCGACAACATTTTCGAAGTTCGTGTTTTGATGAAAATATATAATTTAAAATCACTGTTAAGGCTCAATATCTTCAAACGAAGCAAATTTCGCTGCAACAGCAATGAGCATAAAGCAATAAAAATATCAAAATCATCGAAGTTTAAAAATTAATAACAACAGAAATAAAAAAAAGGAATATATTAATCAATATAAAACAAAATCAACCTCGATTTTAGTCGAAAATCGATTTTCAAGAGAAAAAAATCTTAAAAAAAAAAGATTTTATACTGAAATCGATTATTTAGCTTTAAAAATCTATTTTGTTTAAAAAGTTAAAAAATATATACAAAATTATAAAATTCTTATGAATTATAAATGTTTTGTGGTATAATAAAGTTGTGTTAATTTAATAAGTTCTAAGAAGATCTACAGAGGACTAAAAAATATAAAAATTCGGTAAATTACTCTACGACGACGGAAAATTGTTTGAGTTGCACGCTAAAAAAACATTTGGCTTTGTCTAGAATGTTAAAATTTTCATAATCTGAACACGTAAAAGTTAATTAGTTTTAAATTTATAAAACCATGCATTTTGATAGAATGAAATCATCGTATGTCTCAGAAGGTTAATATTTTAAATACAATTCTAGCTTAGAATTAAAAGGCTTAGTAATTAAATTGTGACCGGAATATTTGAAGTAATTTTTTAGGTTAATTTTTCGAATTTTTATTTGTTTATTTGACATTATGAATTATTTACCATTCTCTATTTTGAACTATTTTTAGTTTAATTGTAATACTCAATACTTACACAGCACTGTCATATGCGATTGCTGCCCGTTTTGAATTGGAATCACTTTAGAACTACAATAAATACAAAAGTTTATGCGATAAATTGTTTAGAAAACGGTTTAGAAGTACAATATATACAAAAATGTATGAGATAAATTATGTTCAAACAAGCGGTCTTCTGATCCCATTATATCTAAGGTGGCTTCGACGCACATTTAACCAATGTGCTCCATAAGACGATGCGAAAAATAGGAAATAAAAAATTGTTACATTCACCTTTCAGCCGGCTAATAGTTGATTTTAAACCCCTGCCGACAATTTTTATATAAGCCGGTGCCGCCGCTAAAATCGATCGGCTCAGGTCTCTGGCGTTGAACCGTGAAAATTTGAATTCCATTTTTTGTGACCGCTCCACATAAACAAACGCAACATTAAAATATAAACAAATTAATTAACAGTCAAATCATAATACTTTCTGGTTTCCATAGTAACCCACAACAACAAAATTATAACGATGAAAATGAACACAAACAATATGTAATGTTAAACTAGTAAGTTGATAAATTCATGTCAAAGTACCGACAACTGGCAGCCAGAATTCAATTTGTTTTCGTTGCATTTTTAATTAAATTATAACTTAATTATAGAAAATTTTCCATTTTGTTTTATAAACTCTATAAAATAAATTAAAACTTTTTTAAAACTAATGTTTAAACAAAACTAATTAGGTGATTTCATTTATATTTTTGTTAAATTATTAAAAAACTTTCGTTTAAAAATTCCCAAATGGAGGCTCTTTTGAGAAACTTGCAAGAACAAGAAATACAATTGCAGCTGCAACAACAACATTTGTACCTCGATGACCTAGCAAATATGGAAAATTCAAATGATAGAAAACCTCCGCTACCACCGCCACGCAAATATATATCAGTTTTCCACATTGATGGTGAACCCATATTACCGCCATTGGTAAGTACGTTTATATTTTATTGCATATGTTCATATATAGGTAATGTACATATGGGGAATTAGTAGCAATCAAGCGTGAACGATTTTCTACATACCCCACCAGTTAAACTAATGGTTGATTTTAGGTAATATTTTCCAAGAAATATGTATTTTTAAGCTTTAATTTTTAATTATTAAAACAAAAATATTTAAAACATTAGGCGGCTTAACTTAAAGCAATGTTCTTAAAATATTTGTTTAATAAATTTACAAAAATGTCAGTTTGATTTAAATGCAAATGATAAATGTTACATTTACATTACTTATTCTAAATTAGCTATATGTACTAAAACTAAATTGGAAATAAACTTAGACTGAACTAGATCTGAAGGAGAAATAGAGTAGAACTTAACCAAAAAATCTACAAAAACTATAAAATTTATACTTCATTTGATTAAACAAAATAATTCCTTTTCAAAATATAGAAAGTTGTTATAAGCAGATGAAACGGGAAGCTTAGATATTTTTTATACAGTACAATATATTTAACGATCAAAATTAATAACATTTTCACTTTCTAAAATAAGAAAGAAAAAAAGTTATTTTACATTTAACAAATTTCCCATTTAGATGACATCGGAAAAGCGAAGGCAGATGCAAAAACTGAAAGATAAGGCCTTAAAAATAGAACAAAGCATCCGAGAACGTAAGCAACGACAGCAAGGCGAAAACGTATTAAACAATGAGGAGCTAATAAATGAAACTTCCAATACCTCGCTATATAATGCTGGATGTGATGATATTTCTCATCGGTCGCAAAACTATTATGATAGCAAGATACAAGAAACCGAAGAATCCATGATATTACTACAAAATTTGATAAAAAGACAACAAGGATCAACTGAGACCAAGCCTATGGAAACTTCAAATACAGCATGTAACACTTCAATGCATATTCATAGGGATGAAAATCAAGAAAAGTTACAAAAATTGCAAAAATCTGAAATAATAATCTATGACAATTCTACAAATGAGGTAATACAGGTGGTACCAGCCGAAAATGATAATATGACATTCGAGGAACAACAAAGAACTTTGAGAGAAGTGGAACAGAAAGCAAATTTGAACTATATAATACCCAAGAAACCCAGCCATTTGCTGTTGGCCGGAGTAAATAGTAAAGGTTTGACATCTATACCAGCAATATGTCTAAATCCTCCCACTCCCTTAACAATTAATAGAAATATTTGTGAAACCCTCAGTGGCGGAGAAACTAATGAATCGATGAGTATATTTGAAAATTCTAATAAATCTTTAGATTTAGCTGATGAGCTCAGTTCTGATGAAAGCTTTAATAGTATGGTAACTCAAACAGATCAAAGATCTGCTAAAAGTTTCAGTAAAAATATGCCTACGAAACCTCCTAGATGTGGAAGTGTGGAAAGAAAATCTTTAACTCCAGTAAAAAATGTATCAGCTAAAATTCAACAATTTGAAGCCATAAGCAGTGATAGCAATACCCCACAAACAAGCCCTGAAAAGCAATACAAGCCTAGAAAATCTTGTTTAGGATTAGCAACGAATACTATAAGTCGCTCAGCTACTAGCCCTTCTATACAACTTAACCCCAGCAATCGGTCGTCTTCATCCGCAACTCAAAGCTTAGTTCAAGATTCAGACAATTCACCAGAAAACAATTTAGTGCGTTCTTCATCGTTCACCTTAGAGGAACCATCAAAAGCTCTTATCGATCATATGCAACTACAAAAGGCCACTAATGATAGGAAAACTGTCACTAAATCTCCTTTAAATGCTATACGTTCTGTGACTAGAAAACCAATATCTTCACCCTTAAGAGCTCACAGAGATACGGTCGAATCAAAAGCAAAGAAAGTGCAAAAAGTGGAACTTAAATCATCAAAACTGAAGATACAACAGAAGGCATCACAAAGTAAATTGGCACAGGCTGCCGCAGCCTCTATTTCACCCTATAATACCACCGCCCTAACCCAGCATACAACTAATTTGTGTAAAACTAAACGATCACCCTATGACTTAACAAAAACCTCACAGACTTCCCTTCAGACATTACAAAAAACATCATCCACCCAAATGCGTAAATCAAATTCCACATCATCTAATTTGTCACAAAGTAAAATATCAAAATCCCGACCATCTTCAGCTACTAATCAAACTCCCAATTCAGGTAGAAGTCTTCAAACAGGCCAAGAGTCATTTAATTATATGGAGAAGACACAAAAAGAGAAATTCTTGCGTTTATTGGCTCAGCAGGAAGAAGAACATCGCCGACTGCAACAATCATTTGAAGTGCAGCAGAAAATGTTAATTGAACAACTTAATAGAGAAATGGCAGCCTCACACCTGAAATCACCCAACAATTCTTATTCATCATCCACAACGACTACATCAGGGCACTATAAAAGGCTAGATCAACAACCCTTGTCACCTCGGCCAACAGACACGGGCTCACAAAAACAATCCACTCTTTCAGTTGACTTAAAGCAGCATAATTCTCATACGTCTCCTTCATCAATTAGTAATAATAGTTCTACACTTTCAAATGCCAAATATCCTTCGCAAACTGCCAATTTCCAACATTCATCTTATGGCTCGCAATATACTCATTCTATTCCTCTTAATTCTCATTTATCTTTAATGGATCATTCAAATGCTAATACTTCTTTGGATATTTCCACGCTATCCAATCAAACTTCTCCTGATACTCTCTGTGCTACACCAACAACTCAACCTAATTCGGATAATAATACGGTTGGTAACAAAACATCAAACTCAACATCACGGCGCAGACTCTTTGGAACAGAAATAAATGATATAGCCGTTGTGGGAAATGGCATTAGCTCTCGTTCCACAGTCAGTTTATCAGGAGGTCGCCAGGTTCAGCCCGCCCAGCGATCTATTCATACTAATAAAAGTCCAAAAACTTTAATCAACAATGACAGTAATAGACGTGTAAGTATTCAATTTTTTTCCACTTTCTTCTTATTATATTTTAAATTTTTAAAACTTTTAAATATTTCTTCTAAAAAACTGATTAATATTTTAACTTTCTTATATCTTTCTAACAAGCTTCATTACTAAAACGTAAAACCTATCCCCAGGATTTAGATGAATAATATTAAATAAGTTGTAGAACAATATTAAAAACTCTCAAGACTTACTAAAGAAATTCCCATTGTTGAACTGGAGCTATTTAATAGAAAATACAATGCTCAAGTGCACCTTAATATTTATTTATTTCACTAACTCCACTCAAGTATATTCTACAATAATTTATTTTTTTAATAATAATATATGTATGTGCCTTATTAATAATATAACTAATCACCACCTAAATAAATAGTAGTTAAAAGAAATTACTAAAAAAATTTAAAGAATACCAAACCAAAGTATTATTCCAAAATATATTTTAGCACCCTTAGCAATTTATAAAAAAATATTATATTCCTCTTAAAAAATTGAATTTGTATTTGTTAATACCTTTTTTTATAAATAATTTAACAATCAAATTTTTAAATAAAATAAAATGTTTTTATTAAATTTAAACAATATAAGAGACAATTATTGCTTATAGTTAATACATATATATCTATATATATCTCCGTAGTCTTCAGTAGATAATTCTTTACTTTTACATGCTGCTGCCACTAAAATTAATGCCTGCGCTCGAGGTTTTCTAGTACGTCGTCTCTTTCAAACCGAACAAATTCAACGTATTGTTCAAACGATACGTGATACTTTGATATTTGTTTTAAATTTACACATGGAAACAATGGAAAATCCTGAAGAATCTCAGACCCCAGCTAATATAAAACTTAAAGCTAGGCTTTTACAACAGGTGAGTTTGATTTTTTATATTTCATGTGATCTTTAAAGTATGTTTAATTTTTTATTTTATAAAGTTATCATCTGCCTGTCGAACACTTCATTTGGTTTTCTTTCAAACTTCAATTAAGGAACGCATGGAAATTATTGCAAGAGATCGCAAACGTATTAAAACTAAATTGTTGTCCATAAATCGAAGAAGGTAAGATTATGCCATGCTCTCTAAATCGACTAATTGTCAATTACCATTAAAAACAATGATTTTATAATAAAAATTTTAATTATATTTTCCAATAATAGTTACAAAAAAAAAATCGTCATTAAATAATAATACAGTTTTTAAAAATCATTATTAGTATAATTATTATTGAAGCATTTTGTTTTGTAATTTCATTACCATTAGATAAATATTATAATTAAAAGGTAATAATTATCAATAAATGGTAATAAAATATTTTTCATTATCATTATTTCCAAATAATAGTGATGAAAATTCAATGCACACTGAAAAATCCTATGTTCAATATCCAATCCATTACAAAGTACCTAAGTTTTCAAGAATTCTAAGATCTACTTTCTTTTAAACATAATTCGAGTTTTTAGATATTTTCACGACCTCAAAAACCTTAACTAAAAATATTCCCAATTTGTTATTTAAAAATCATCCAATAAAATTTATTTCAGCTATTAAATTTCATCAATTATTTTAAAATTAAAAATTTTATTTATATCTCTTTCTAATTTCATGTTCATTTTCTTTCTCATCATTTAAAGAACGCCAAGAATAGCGGGTTAAGAAAAAAGCCAAATTTAAAATCAGCAACATAAAAATTTATTTTAATTGAAAGAATAAAATAAAACGAAGAAAAATGCGAAACGAAACAAAACAATCAAATAAATTAAATGGAAAAAATAACATAACAATCAATCTACTAAGAATTTACTAAAAATAGTTAACAAATTGAAAAAAAAATAATAAATAAATATTAAAGTAATTAAAAAATAATATTAAGTAACTAAAAGGTTTGAGACCTAAATATTTTTGATATTTTTTATATAATAAAAAATAATAACTTAATTTTGAAATTTTTTATAATGAATTTTTAATAAATTAATAAAATAATAAATGTTTTATTTCATAGTTTTTTTTTCGCTAATTTCAACTCTAATGACAAGTGGGTGCAGAAAATTGATTCATTTTCTTTAACTCATCCATGCTGTAACGTAATTGATGCAAAGTAGCTTCGCTTTTGATGGGCTGTTTTAAAATTTCATCATTTGAAACCTTTTCAGCATCAGCTTTGACAATTTCATTAATTTTTAAACAATTTTGTAAAATACTTTCTCTGCTGGAATCTAATTTTTCCTTTGCAGTTTTCTGATCATTTAAAGATATAACATTTGTAGTATTTGGAGTTTTAAGCCCAATAGGAACATTAGATTGCAAATGTTTGGCTATTTTACGATCACAATCAATTTGATTATCACGTTTATATTGATGAACCACCTTGACGAATGGATATAAAGGTCTACCCTTTTGCTGAGCATCTTCCATAAGATTTCGGGCATATTCGAAAAAGAATTTATGTTCTTTATCTACCGTATTGTCCGAACAAGACAGTGCAGCTTGTTTTTGTGTTAATTGCCGTTGTTTATTATCTTCGATTTGTTTGTTAAGTTCTTTACGTACTTCTTGGAATTGGCGCAGTTTTTCTTCTCTTTTCTTTTCGTTGAACAAAGAATTGACCTCATCATTTTTGAAACGTTGAGCCATATCAAAACGTTTTTCCTCTTCCTGTTGGCGTTGCATTTCCTTTTGTTGTTGCATTTCTTTTAGATAAGCTTCGATACGTGCCTGTTTAGCTGCCTTGTCTTTGCGTACTTTTTCTTGCTCTTCAGCGGTAAATTTTAATTGCATTGTGGTAATATCACGTCTCATACGTTCGGATTCTAAAGCTTTCGATTTATCTTCTATATTGTTTAATTTTTTGACTTCGTTCTCTATTTTTTTCTGTTGTTCATCTGATAGTTTTTTGCACTGTTCAGAGCGAAGAGCATCAAGTTGACTTTTACCAGTATTGTAGACGCAACATAAACGATCTTCTACTTCTTCGACCATGCGATCTCCTAAAAGGGAATTTAAAATATTAAGTTTAAGTAAATATTTATGATAAAATTCCTAATTTTGTGAGCAAAGTTTTTCTATCTCATTATACTTACTCAATCTCCTTTGTTCCACCATTTTCATGGCTTCAAGGGCATTTTTTCGTAAAGCCTCCTTTTTCTTTTCCATTATGGCCTTTTCTTTTTCGATTTGTGCCTTTATTTCCATATCAGTCGCTTCCCTAGCTGCTTGTTGTTCTTTAATCATTTGTTTCTTTTGTTCATAACGTTGTTTTTGATTTTCGTTAATAGTTTGCAATAGTTCTTTTTTATAGGCCATGGTATTCTTTTGACGTTCGTTAATACGTTGCTGTTCCTCGCCAATCCAGTGAAGAGCTTGTTCATTGCACATTTTCTTATTTTCAATTTCTTGTTTTTTTACGGCCTTTTCGAATTCTTCATTTATACTGCGTTGTACGTTACGTGACCTTAAAACTTCACTCTGCAGCACAGCACTATGTAGTTCTCGGGGTCCAGGCTTAAGACGTTCCATAATCTGTTGAGCTTTGGCGATTTTCTCTTGTCGCTTTTGGGCTTCATTTTCTTTGGCCTGTTCGTAGTCGACAATGCCTAGAGAAGAAAATATTAAATACAATAAAATTCTTCTCAACTCGATAAATATCTAATATCTATAATACATAGGTTTATTTTAGAATTTTTAATATATTAAAAAATAAATCACTGAAAGTTTTTAAATTTTGAAGAAAGCTTTTTTATAGGCAGTAACAAATAAAATATTAGAGTCAAAAGATTATCAGAGAAATAAATTCAATTAATTTTGTTGTCAGGAAAAAACAAAGAATTTACACCAAAAGCTATTTTTTTCAATTGAACCCATAGGACTGTCATAAATTATAAAAAAAAACAATTTAATTACGCATTTTTAAAACTAAACAAATTTAGGGCCTTATTTTGTAAAACACTTTCCCTCACCGAATAAAATCTCTAAAATTTTACCGAATAAATAATTTTAATTTTCTCTTTATATAATCGAATTTCTTTTAATCCTTATAAGCATTTATTTACCCTGTTTAGTTTTCTTATCCAATTGCTCTTTAATCTGTTGTAATTTTTCCTCCTGTGTTCGCTGCATATTACCCTTAAAATGTGCCACCAATTCATCATTGCCCGCCTTTAATTTCTCCTTATACTCCTGCTCCTCCTTAGCTTCTGCAGCAGCTTTTGAATGTTCTGTTTTTGTGGCATTATTTACAATCTTATTAAAACGCTGCGAAGATAGGACAATGGGCTTGGCAGTACGGGAAAATGTTCCGGCTTTGGGTACACCATTATCATTGTCTTTCGTATTGTTTAATTGTTGAGATTTTTTTATATCCGTGGACATTTTAAAAAAATAAAAACAATTCGCTCAAAATTGAAATTAAAGCAAAATATTAAAAGTTTTCTTTAAAAGTTAATAAATTTTTTAAAAGTATTTTCTTTAATTTTGTTATTTTCAATTTGACAAAAAACCAACCGGTTGCTCAGTAGAAAATTTTTTGAAAATAAATAAAACTTGGTTTCCATGGCTGAATTGTTAACAGAATTGGTGAATGTTGTTAAAGTACTAATAAAACGATGTTAATATTAAAATTAAATTAAATTCTTGTTATTTCAGGAGACATATCTAGAGATATGTTTTTAAAATTCTATATTTACTGGTTAGAATACAAAATAATTTAATACAAATTATGGATATTAAATAAACTTACAGTCGATGGAAAAAATCTTATAATTTAATAAGTTTTAAATATTAATAGACACCCTATGGTTTTAACAGTTTTAGATTTCATATGGCAACTGTAACATTTATAGACTACCAGATCTATTATTGATGTCTTTTTTAATACAAAAAATAACAGAAATTTATTTAAATTATTAATAACATTTATAAAAGAATTTACATTTAAAATTACTTTGAACTATATGAAAAGATATCATTGAAATTTTACAGCCGTATTAATAGAAAAGTATGCTTGGTTTACTAACTTTTTGTTTCCATAAGAAAAAGTTGGTAAACCTTTATCAAGCACACATAATTTTATATCCGTCTGGTTGGCTGGCAGGCTGGTTGGACGGATGGCTGGCTGGTTGGCTGGCTGTCTATGTAAAGCTTGTACGTAAAGTATAGGTCGCAATTTTAGAGATAATTTGATAAAACTTGGTACATATGATTTTTTTGGCACAAGGACGAAGTCTATTGATTTTGGTCATGATCGGCCCATTATTTTACCTAGCCCCCATACAAATGTTTTCCCCGAATAGAGTTTTAACACTCAAAAATACCTTAAAAATTCGAATATTTTAATGAAATTTAACATAAATAAGTTTGTAAACATAAATTTATGTACCAAATTTTATCAAGATCGGTCCATAATTTACCATAGCTCCCATATGAATCACTCTTTCGAAAATCACTTTAACGTGCATAAATCCCATAAAAATGTTAATATTAATTTTATATTCGACACATTTATATAAGTGACCCTGCAAAATTTCACGAAGATCAGTCCATAATTGGCCATCGCTCCCATATGAGGCCCAATTTGTGGAATCACCAAAAAGTGTAAGTGAATTTTTATATTTTTTATATTTTTTTATATTTTTATTTTTCACTTAATACAAGTATAGACCCATAATTGGCTCCTTCCCGAATTTTGGTACACATAGGCAATGGTGTATTTTTGAATTAATTTTTTTAAATACATACGATAAACATACTGGAATTTTCTTACTCAGATATTACATACAAAATTGAACACATTGGCAATACTTGTAGTTTTCATACACTGAACATACCCAATTCTGACACATGTTAAACACCTGCCTTTTATGTATTTTTATTTTAAACAGACATAATTCCGTTACGCTTGAATGATTTTAAAATAAAAACAAATATTAAACGAAAACAACCCGCTAAATTTTATAAAACAGACATAAATTGGTGGTGAATTTTCAAAAGAACTAACATTATAGCTAAGAAATTTAAAAAGAGTGATAAAGAAATAATTTCAATTTAAGTTAAAAATAAATTAATAATTTAAAATTAAACATTTTAGAAATTAAATAATTACAAAATGGAAACAAATAAAACATCGGACTTTAAAGCAAATGTAGCTGATTTAACAAAAATACCGCCAAATGAATTTGAAAAATATTTTCAAGAATGGATGGAGCGAGATGATGTGGCACGATCATTGCAGGCAAAATTACGTTGTGATTTAATAAAGAATTTTAATAAAACAAATTTGGGTGAGTGATAAAAAATATAATTGATGATAAAGGATTTTTATGGGAGGAGATTAATTTTAAATATGTTTGTCACATTTGGTTGCTATTGGCAATGCTGCAGATGAGGGAATAAATTGAAATGTTAAATAGGGTTTTAATGTTTTTATTGTATATACAAAAATGGGGACATTATAATACTTTAAAGTAAGTAAAAAAATGAGTAATTTATAATATCCTACAACATGTAGTGATCATAAGTTTAAACGATGAAGCATATTTCATTTATTATTATTAATTGATTTTAATGTATTATTTCCAGGTAAACACATTATATCCCATACCATGTCTTCAACGGGAGGTTCTACAATGCGTCTAACTCTTTCTCCCCTTGTACTGGCCTTAAATACTTTAGTGGCCGAATTTCTGTATGCACAAAATTGTCATTTTACCTTATCGGTTTTTTGTACCGAAATACCATTTCGTAATACTCTACCCGATTTTGAAAGTATGCGAAAATTTCGTTTTAACAATGAAGAGATTTTTGAAATATGGGAAGCAGTAACTGGTTATAAAGCCAATAAAAAAGATCTACACAAACATGTTATACACAATTATGAAACAAATTCAAATACTTCCTTATTATTGCTAATATTAAAATATCTTTTGAGAAAAGATCCTCTCGAGCAGCACAAAAGAAACGCTGAAGCACAAACTGAGACACAAGAGAAATTACACAAATCAATTTCAGCTCAAGCTTCTGAACGAGAAAATAAGTCTCCCGCTAAATCAGCGCCTAAAGATGATAATCTGAAGCATATTAACAATTATCTATTAAAGTTATCGGATAAGGTACTTGAAATGACCAGGGAGTTTGAACAATTCACTAAACAACGTCATGAGTCTAGATCTCGAAATTTAAAGTCCGCTCGCTCAAGAGAGTATTATACACTCAACAAAAGTTTAGAACGTATAACGGAGAATATGAAAGCTATGGCTCAGGCTAAACGTAAAAATAAACGTTTGTCTAATATAGTAGAGTCGATCGATAATTTAACACAACAATTTGGTAAATGTGCTGAACATTTCGATAATGTTACTAAAGTTTTAAGTAGTAGAGGAGAGGAAAAGCCAGCAGTAGCAGGTGAGAAACCAAAGCGTGTAAAGGTAAAAGTAAAGGAGAAACAAACGGAAACTGAGTTAATGGAAAAATCTTATGCTGATTGGATACATGATATGCGTAATACGGAAAATGGACAAAAGTTTTTGAATAAGGTAGGTATACAAGAAGGTATAAAAGAAAGTATATTGTTTATTGATATGATTATAGGTGGAAGTCTCTTTGCGTAAAGCTCTAGCCAAACACCGGGAACAATTACAAAATGAAACGGATATTAAAATGAAACATTTAAAAAGTCTAATGAGGTTGCATTATCAACAAAAACTTTCAAAGGTGATTAATAAAATAATTCTTAAACTATATGAATGGAAAGATTCTAATTTCCTTTTTTAAATATTAAAATATTAAAAATCTTTAGCATTTACTACACGATCCTAAAATCAATTTAGAAGAAGCTCGAAAATGTAATGATACTATTGAAAAGAAATTACAACAATTTGAACTGAAACAAACGGAATTATTACAAAAATTACAAGAATCTTCTTTAGAGCTAAGGGAAGCTCAACAGCAAAAGCAAATGGAAAGATCTTCTCCCCAAAAGGAAATGGTAAGTGGAATGATATTGAATTGATTCACTTATAAAATAATAAATATAAATATTTAAAAAATTATAGAATATTGTAGAAAAAGTTGGTTTACCAAAATCTCTAAACGTTCAACAGACAGAAGCACATAAAAGTTTATTTGAGGAACAAGGCACTCAACAGCCTATTAATGATATGACAAATATACAGCAGAAACAAGTAACAATTTTGGATGAATTTATATATTTTCACATAACAATGATTTTTTTTGAACTTTCAGACAAATATTATGTTGGATAAAGTTAATGATTCAATTCCAATTATTGCACAAACTGATCTTGTATCCAAAGAAAATCAAAAGGGAATTGATGAAAATCCAACAATTTTATTAAAAGATGTCTCAAAAGCTCAGGAAGAAATTTTGAATATAGCTAAAACTATAGCAGAACAAGGACGATCTGTTGATCATATTATTTATGATGCCAAGTAAGTAATTAAATGCTTAAATAATATTTTTGTTCATTATCATAAGAAATGAAACAAAAAATTGTTTCACACAAATTGAAGACACTAATTATTTCTCCATTATTCTACTGTAAATGTAAAAATGTAAATGGAGAGTAAATTGATGTTTATTTAAATGTACGTAATAGGGTTTTTTAATTTTTAAAAACTAGATTTTTTCGACTACTCTTAACTTTTTTCGACTTTTCGATCTATTCCGACTATTTTCGACTTTTTCCGACCGCTTAAGACTTTTTTCGACTTTTTGATCTATTCCGACTGCTTAAGACTTTTTTCTACTATTTTTAACTTTTCCCGACTTTTCGATTTTTTCTGACTATTTTCGACATATCGATTATTTTGAACTATTTTCGAATTTTTCCGACTATTTTGGACTTTTTGATTTTTTATTATTTTCGAATTTTTCCGAATTTTTCCGACTATTTTCGACTTTTCGATTTTTTTCGACAATTTTCGATTTTTTCTGACTATTTTCGACTTTTCGATTTTTTCTGACTATTTTCGACTTTTCGATTTTTTTTTACTATTTTCGAATTTTTCCGACTATTTTCGATTTTTTCGACTATTTTCGACTTTTCGATTTTTTAATACTATTTTCGAATTTTCGATTTTCTCCGACTATCTGGCAGAAAGTCGATTTCCTTACAATTTTCAAACCAAATAGTCGATTTCGACTTTTTCCAACAAAAAGTCGATTGTTCGATTATTCCAAATTCGATTTTATAAACTTTGTTTTTATTTTATATCTGGAATGGATATTATAGTACTTTTTTAATACTTTTTAATATTCAAAAGTATCGAAGTACTCCCGCGAGTAATTTGATGTTACAATTATTGCAAGGATATATTTAGGAGATATAAAGTTTTTGAAGAGGAACCTTTGCCTTTCTTAACACCTTTAATTTAAATTTATTAGTTCTTCGAGTTCCAAAAAATTTCAATACGCAATTAGGACAATTTAAATAAGTTTACAGGATAAATAATTAAAAACAATAGGAAGTAGGTTTAATTTTTAAAATTGAGAACTTTAAAATATAAGTATAATCATGACTAAAAATTACCAGTTTTTATCAAATTTTATTGGAAATAGCAAACATTTTTATTTTAGTACTCTACGTGTGATAAAAGTATTATTTGGAATTAATTTATATTCCCGAAAATATTTTTATTTTCCATCTCTGATATCTTTATCGGTGATGTCAATTATTCATATCTCCAGGAAATCTCTTGTTATTTTAAAATCGCTAGATATACTGGTTTATATTTTACAAATTTAATTTTAAATTTTTCTACAATTCTAACAAATTAGTAATTAGTTAAATACGCTATAATAAAGTTCATGAATTTCCTTATGACCAAAGAACTAGTTTTTTCTGGATATTTTTTATTTCTCTGATTTTTCATTTGGAAATTTTCAATATTTTAAGTCTGAAGTCTGAAGAAATTTAACCGGAAACTAAAAATGTGTTTTGTGAATATTGTGATGGTGTTCATGCGATTTATTTATCCTGGATAAATAGTCAGCATTCTCATTATTGACATGATGGCATCGAATTAATATTATTTTAGTTCATTGATAGTTTGTAAAAGGATTCGACATTCAACTTTATGCTTTCAGTTTTAATAATCGTTTTACGTCCTCTCAAAAAACGAGAGTGAACACTGTTCATTCCCTCTCTACTCTAGAAATATTGCGATGCTCATGATTCGTTTCTATGATATTTCTCACTACAACATTCTTTCCTTTCATTTTTGATTTTGATTCTAATTTAAGTTCTTTAAGTATTCATATTAAATTCCAAGACTCCCTCAAATAAAAAAGCTTGAACTAAAAGTATTAACTTCCAATTTCAGATTACGCATACAACAATTGGAAAACGAAAGCAATCAATTGGAACAAAACTTTCAATCCTATTTAGATAGGCGAAAACGTAATCAAGAACAAGATGCTGAAAAAACAAAAATCTCTTCCAACTTCAAAGAAAATTTAAACACTATATCGTCTCTTAAACAAAAACTTCAAGCAAATCAAATAACAAGTGCTAGATTCTTAAAGTATCACAAAAAACGACAATTTCTTGAAGAAGAACAGGACGAAGAGATCGATGAAGAATTCCAACGATTAAAAGAAACACTTCAACAAACACAGGAACATAACGATAAACCTAAAAGTGCTAAAAGTGATAGTTCCACATCCTCGTTGGAAATGCGTAATGCTATACTGGAAGCAAAATTGAAATTTTTTGAACATGAAAATACTATAAGAAAATGTAGGGAACAGGGTGATGAAATACGTACAGGAAATAATTTGCAGAAACAATTGGAAAAGTATCCAGAAATGTATGAATTAACGGATTATATTAATCAAAGTTATGGATCAGGGCCAATGGAAATTAATATTAATTTAAAGGATGATAAAGAAAAAAGAGATCTTCATATGGAATCAAGTTTATCGGAAATTAATATTAAAGATAAATCATTAGATGAAGAACATAATATAGATTTAAGTCCCATGATAGAATATAAATCACAAAAACTGGAAAGTATAACACCAACCAGTGCAAGAAGGGAACTATTTCCTCAGATAGTAAGTGAACAACGGTCCACAAATTCCTTAGCTGATGAATTAAAATATAAACTCAAATATCATGAACCTATACCTCAGCATCTAAAAAATCTGCAAAATAATTCAAATTTGGTAGACAAAGTAACTCAAAGTAATTTAAAACCAACTGAAACTACTTCGGAATTGATAAAACAGTCTATGGCCAAAATGCAACAGTTGTTTGAACAACAATCAAAATCCCAAGAAACTCTAAGAGAAATGGTTAATGAAATAGCCCAACAAAGAGATTTAAAAGCCGAAGATCT
>MINK01172203.1:0-23787 GCA_001735545.1 Phormia regina
AAACTTTTTCTCTGCGTTACAATATTTGCACAAACACATAATACCCCAACCACCTTTGGTGGTGTAAAAAATAGTATCGCAGTACTGAATAATAATGCCATAAGGAATAGTAATTTGGACTACATATCATCTTCAGCTTACACTACAATAAATATAGTTTAGATCCAGGACATAAAAAATATTATTGCTATTGGCAAATTTCGTGTAATATATAAACTATTTCTTTAGAGTATCTTTTTTCAATCTACTACTTCACTGCTTGCATTTTTTTTTTCAATTTTCTTCTTTTTATTTTTATAATATTAAAAATGTGTATTGGCCAGAAATGCGTTTTTATCATTTTCGTTTTTTAGTTTCAGAAAATATATTAGAAGACTTATAAACAATGAATTTTTCATGGCTGACTAATTTTTAGGATTTACGGGAGGTAGGCATGTCCTTGCGCCAATTTTTTAAAAACTACTATTTATTCATTCTAAACTAAAGTAATATTTGTAACAAATATAAATTTACTCTATTTTTGTCGCATCGTTGTATGGAATCAAAGTACTGTGCGTCGAGTTGAAAGTTGGTTATCCAGTTTGCTGGCAAAGTACAGTATTTAAATTATTCTATTACTTTTAAACCCATGGAAATAAATTTGTAATATTTCAGGTGACCAGAGCTGAGATATTTTGAACTCACTTGGAATAGTTTCTGCTCCAAAAATTAACTTAAAATTTGGATTTCAAGCATATTATTGAAAAATAATGTTCACATTTGGACCTAAGTAAAATGTGAACTAAATGAGGTATTCCAATTGACATTTAGCCCAATATGGGAAAACTATTCTTAAAATTAAGGAATTAAAAATCATTAACGCTTGAAAACTTATTTCAAAAATTGTTATTTAAATAAACACGCAACCGCTGTAAAGGTGATGTTTGGAAACTATATTTTGTTTTTTGTGTTTTAACATTATATGAGGTAGTATTTTTAAGTTTGAAATTTTTGAATTTTGCAAAAAAAAATAATAATAATAATAACTTTAAAAATAATAATAATAAAAACTTTTTTACCATTAACGTCTAGATTTCTTTTGAAACCATTACAAAAATTGGACTGAATAGTTATTTTCGAAGTGAAAGAATATAACCAACTTTCCGGAATATAACCCCAAAAATGTAATACCCAAGGAGACCAACTTTAATGGTTTGCTCTCTACCTCTGTCACCCACTAGATGCCTATATTCCTTAAAATAAAACACCACAACTCAGACTATATGAAATTTTGTTAAAATATATGCAATATTTCAATAGTTAGAGAATTATTAAAAAAATTTTGGCACCACTGTGCAATGGATAGAATTTCTGATAGTTAAGTAAGGCCATCCTGTTTAACTTAATTTATACATTCATTCATTTAATGTAAATTTAACCAATGTGCACTTTCTTTTATATACTTCTCTTAATCCTCAATCTTTAATTCTGATATTTAATCTTTTTTTAATTCTGGATCTAAGTGAACTTGTTATTAATTCAAGAGAACAATCTAAAAATTTATTAAAAAGTACAAAATACACAGATTTTTCAAATTTCGACTTTTTTTAGAGAAAATTAAAATTTTATTAAAAAGTGGAATTATAGTTTAAAATAAAATTTTATTGAAAACCGAGTTAAAGATGAAAATTGGTTCTTTTGCAGAAAAAATATTATATTATACAAAACAATACTAATACACATAATCAAAGTGTTTGAAGTATATAATCACTACTTTTTATTGACTCTAGTTTTCAAGATAAACTGTTTAATATAAAATAAATGAGGTTTTAAATATTATGTCCTCTTTAACCATAAAACTAAAAAATATATAAAAATAATATTGCACAAAAATAATTATATATATTTTTACTTTTTATATTAAATACATCTCGTTAAAGCTAAAAATAAAATTAGGTGTTAAAATCCCATTAAAACCACAAATTCACATAAAAAAGAATCACACAAAATCAAATTAAATTGTTTATTTGAAATAAAAAAACAGAATAATAATAACAATAAAGACAAATATTAAAATTCACCTACTAACACCCACAATAATATAATTAATTAAAAATAACGAAAACAAAACACCATTTACTGTTAAGTAATATTTGTGGTTTGTAGTTGTATGCGTGATAATTTGACCAGTAAATACTAATAGTTTGTGTGCCCTGCTACAAAATTTATTGCGGTCATTTTCCTTTATAACATCGAGCCAATTTACAGTCATTGGCTGTTTGTCTGATGGTTGTAATTAAATAAAAAAATACATTCTTTGTAATGACCACAAAAGTTCAATTAGAAATTTTTGGTCAACATATGTGTTTGACTTTGACACTTTAACATTTAGAATTGCCAAAAAAATTTGCATACTTTTAGGTTTAAATGTCATAAGGTAGTTTGAATAATAGAAAGAAGTTTAAAAACTTTTTTGCAAAATACATAAGTATTTATGGTTAAAGTTAAAGTGTTTAGCTGTAAAAATTCCATTTAACTTTTTTTTTTTTTTTTGCTGGAAAACATGTGTATTTAGGAAATATTTTTTGGTATTTTATGGTCTGTTCATGTTTTATCAAAATTAACAAAACGGTTTAGCCTAAATAAATAAATTTGTTTCTGTTAGAAAAAATAGAAACAAAACAGGAATTGCTATTAACATTTAAATATTAGACACAAATACATACATACATATTTTTTTTTTTTTTTTTTTTTTTTTTTTTTTTNNTTTTTTTTTTTTTTTTTTTTTTGTGTATATTTTGCTTATCAGACGTTTGCTTTATTTCCGGTTTATAAATATAGAATTTTTTCTGACAATTTTATTTATTATAATTTGTGTTTTCTTTTATCTGGGCCTATTTATTTAAATTGTATATGGAATTTTGTGTTTTATTTATTATAATCAACTGTATTTGTTAACCGGCAGGATAATGTAAGGGAGTAAAAAGATTAATTAAGTGTCTGTTCGTTTGACCGATTAAAGGATTTTTGTTTTAATTATATATATTTTATTATCCCATCTGTAAGGCTAGATAAATGACAATTTTTTTATAAAAAAAAAATAATTTTCTATTAAGACAGAGTATAAAGGAGTCAACTTTAAATATTTAAAGCAGTGCACAGTGGGGCCAAAAGCAAAATAAATGTTTTAAAAAGTTTAATATTTTTTGACATTTTCGGAAAGACGATACCCCAAGTAAAAGTGTAATTTTGAAAATTTCTAAATGTTTAGAAATGATCAATTTTGGTTGAGAAGTTATAATTTTTGAGCCAGTAAAACTTGATGAGATAACTAAAAATTTTTTCAGCATATTTAAAAAAATGAGATTTTAGTTTGAAAGTTATAGAGCAAAATCGCAAAAAAAAATCAAGTCTAAAAATAATAATTTAGCACAATGTTTTCTATTGTCTTGCTTACGAGAATTATAAAATGTAAAAATATTTAAAATCGGTTAATATTTGTAAAAGCTTTAAGCGCCAATATGCAGTCAACTTTGGCTCACTGTAGCGGCGCGTGTGTTTCAGCAACAGAATACTTCTAACAATATTCTGAAAGTCTGACTCATCCTCTATCGATGTATCATATAAGTGGTTTAGTGGTTTCAGCGTTCCAGACTTATAACCATTTATTTTGCTTTTGGTCTCACTGTGCATCGTTAGATCGATTTAAAAAGTGATTCTGTGTCTATTAGTATACTTTAAGGTGGGTGGTCTATGCGTTACAAACATCAGCACAAAACGCAAAGAGTAACAAGAGACGAAACTAATTGTCAAAAATCTAAGTCGATTGTCAAAAACCTAACTCGTGTAACAACAAAATACATATAATCAAATATATTTTGTTGTTGGCAAAAGAAAATAAAAACACATTTTTGTACACAAAAAAAAAATTGTTTAATTGTCAATCTAGATTTTTTTTAAAACGATTGTTATCAAAAAGCAAATCATTGAATTGGAATAAAATTGTTTCCCTTAGACTTAAGTATTCACACTTTTTTTTTTTTTTTNNTTTTTTTTTTTTTTGCCTCAATTCCCAATTCATTCTTCTTAGCGCTCTCGCCTCTCTCGTGATTACTTTTGGAAAAATTTCAACCACTTTTAGATTTTTAAAATGTCATATTTTTGGACTTCCCGGTCTAAGAAATTATAATTGAAATACGTAATATTTGTAGCGAATTTCATTGACCTCAAAGATTTTAAATACGAAAATGTCTTTTTCCCGTTTTGATATGGAATTACTCATTGTTAAAAATCTTTCACTTTCTAGAGATCTCTGAAGCTCCCAGCAGACTTAAAATTTGGTTTATTTAAGTGACTTTCCGTTTCGCGAATCCTAGAGGACCAGTATTTTGAGATTCCTATTAGGAAGCTGAAACAAGCGGATTTATGTATCAATTTTAAGCAATTTTTCTTTGTAGAGTTTAGAAAGCTCCCAGATGTAGCACACAATTAAAACTCGGCTTGCAAATCCTAACTGAGCCAGATTTTAAAAGTTTTATCATAGAATGGAGATACGGTATTGCCATGGTGTTGAAATATAATTGTCAATATAATAATTTTTTTTCAAAGAATCAAATATTTTTATTTGCCAGTACTCATTATTAAAAATTAATTTAGTGATAAAGGAAGACTTTATTACAATAATGAGCAGATCATTAATTAAGTCAGCAGATTATTAAGTAAATCTAAATTAATACTCAATTGTTTTACAAAATGCATTTAAATAAAAAATATTTTTATTTTTCAATTCTGTTGTAGAAATTTCCTAAAGAAAATAAGATTTTCAACCACATTTCATTCCCTTTATATAATATGAATTTCTTTCTTATTAAAAACAAATATTTCTTTATATTTCGTGTCTTTAAATTTGCTTTAAATTTAAAATTATTCACTTTTATTAAAAACAAACCTAAATTTGCATATCTTTAATAAATTACCCTAAATAATATATATTTTTTTTAATATTCCTCCTTTTTGTTTTAATATTAAAATTGTATGTCAATCTCCTTTTTTTATATACGTATTATTTTTCATAAATTCTTTTATTTCCGCTTTTCTTTTATGATGTTTTTCTCTTTTTTTATCTGGCCTACATTTTGGTCATTGCCTTATGCTCAGTGGCAATGACAGAGCATTAAGGAAATTAAAGCTATTATAGCGATTAGTAGGAACTGTTTTTTTATATTTAAACATTTATTCAGTGAGCTAATTACTACCTTGTTGTTTAAGCTGAATGCTAATTTCAACATAAAAAAACATAAAAAATTTGGAAAAAATAGGAAAAAAGTAAGAAACAATTCTATGAATAAAACACATTTTAAAAGAAGATAAAAAAATAAATTAAAGGAAATTTTTTAAAATTCTTTAAATGTAAATATTAAGGATTCTGGGAATTTAATAAAATATTTTCTTTTGCTTTTTATGCACCCTATATAAAAAGAAATTTTAATTATTGATTTGGCTTTTACTAATTGGTTTTCATTTTATTTTTGTATTTAAGAACAAAAGGAACGATTATATTTTTTTCCTTTAAAACGTTTAGAAATTTTTATATTGAATTAATTAGCACCAATTCAAAATACACTTAAACATATTCCTTTTATTGTATTAACAATAGAGAATTTACATATTATCACAACACCTGCTGCATATTTTTAGGGGCTTTTCTATTTAAACATTTAATTAGTTGCACATGTAGGTATTTCATTATGTTGCGATAATTTTTAATGTAATTTCGCCATTGAAAATTAAATAATTTTCTGTATTATTTTATATTTAAAATTATTTATTTGTTTAACTATAAATTTTGTTTATATTTTTATTTATTTTATTTATTTTTTTTTAATTAAATTTTAATGCTAAGCTCTGTTGTATTACTAAATTACAAAATAATATTAATGTATGGATTTTTAACAATTTTAAATATTTTATTTATTTTTATAATATTTTAATTAATTCATTTGGTATTTTATTTATTATAGTATAAAAAAGGCTAAAGTTAACAATTGAATAGGAATATTTATTTAAAAAAGAAATCAGAATTTTAATTATAATTATAATTATAATTATTTGGTAATAAATAATGTTTTTTTCTTTTTTGTAAAATAACAACAACAAAAGCAAGAACAACCATAGTTAAAATAACCACAAAAAAGAAAAATCACATCCTGATATTTTGCCTAAAGTCATTTGTTTAGTATTTGTTTAAGAAAAAGGATTTTTAAGTTATTCCATGAACTTTATATATTAAAGATTTGAAATGAATTTTCAATTAGAACTTTTTTAGATTATTTGTTATGTAAGCCATTTGAAGATAATTTTAATTACAGTCTGTTCAAAAAGTTTCAAAAAATGATTAAAAAATACAAAGCAGAAAAAATGTCCCAATTAATAAATTAATTAAATCAATCAATCAAGTAAATGACTGAATATATTAAAAAAAGTATTTAAATACTATTTGTATATTATTTTTTTTTAAATATAAATTTATTTATTTATTTAAAAAATAAATAAAACAATATTTTCGGTGTACTAATAAGCTTTAACTGTGACAACATAATTTTAAAGTTCATATTTATATGTGAATGGTTAGCTGCCATAAATTATGAACGGCAGTTAAAACGAATGAGTAGAAGTATTTATTTCAGCCAAATTTCATTCTTCTAGATGGTACTTCCCAGGATAGACAGACGGACATATATATAGCGATCCAAAGCTCCGAATCGAACTAAATTATAAGGAAAAGTTGCAGAGGATGTTCCCAGTGTTACCCTTTGGCGACTTTAGTCACCAATAGCCCCTTTTTCAACTACCTGGCCACTAATTTGGCCCCTTTTTTAAATTGCGACTTTTTGAGACTATGCGCTAAATGACGAAAAAACAAGTTGTTTAAAATATATCGACCCATTATATATAAATTTCATCAAATAAATTGTTTAACAGTACAGTGATATAAAATTCAGCGGGGTTCGTATAACTGAACTGAAACTGGTAGTAACTAAAAATTATAATAAAGTTTTACATCATCATATGCCGAATGCTTTTGAACTGGATTTAAAAAAAAATTAAAAAAAGATTCGATGAGAATTTATATTCTAGTTTATATTTTTACATTATTCAAAATATAAATTAGAACGTGTTTTTTTACTAAAATAATACATAATAAAAAAATAGTTTGTCTAACAGACTTAACACAATACCCAGTAAAGAAGTAGTGTAAATTCGGGTCATTTTCAATTAATTTAACAGAGGTTTGTCATTGAGGGTGTTCTAAATTTGATACTTTTTGGAATAATAAAACCAATGAAGTTCTTCTAAAAAATAATAGAACAATAGAACAAAGAAAAGAACAAATGGAGTATTTTAAACTTTTTTGGGAGCTCTTAATAATTACTTCCAAAAAAGTGGAAATAAAAGAATGTTTTACCTCGAAAAAATGGTAATTATTTCTAAAAAATAATATTTTAAACATTTTAAAGCATTTTTATTATTGTATAATAGGCAAAACATTTTATAAAATATAATTCTAAGGAAAGTGCTTCAAAAACAATGAACATGAATTATAAAAAATTATAAAACATCCTGCCAATGACAACCCTGTTTTTAAAAAATATATCTTGCAACTCTTTCTCATCACTAATGACAACACAATGTTGAAATCATGATTTTTTCAGTTCTATTTTTTCTTGGTTGTTTTAAAATTATTTTGTTATTAATAAAACTGACTCTTGTAGTTTTTCTTAAAAAACCAAAATTTNNAAAAAAAAAAAAAAAAATCCCCTTTTTAGCGACTTTTTATTACGAGTTCCCCTTTTTTGGCCATTTTTGAAAATTTTCAACAGTAACGCTGGATGTCCTTAGTTTTCAGAAATATCACCCTGTAATTAATTATTATTAGCTGCAGCGTATCAAAGACTATATGGGGTATGAAAAAAATAGAACCTTTCACAAATTACGTCCGATTTTTAAAGTTCTTATGTTTACGTAAAGAACTTTACACAATAAGTAAAAATAAGTTTTCGTTTTTCTGTAAATAAGTGAAGATGTATATACGGGAGTTTTTTTATTTAAATATTATGCGATTTGGGACATATTTCAAAATAATGCTCTAATAAGATTCGATGTTCTCCATTTATCTAGACATTAAAAATATTCAATGTCAGTATCCTGAAATTATATGAAAAATTTATATTTTTTACAAAACTATACACAGAGATTATTATCATAAATTTTTCAATCAACAGTTTTTTTTAATTTTGAATTAAAATTTAATATATTCAAAGAAAACAGAAATAAGAATCGAATTTAAGTCAGATTTCATTTCTCATTTAATTTTTTTTCATTTAATGTTCCATTTAATTGATTTAATTAATTTTTCAATTGGAAACATTTTTCTGATTTTCTAATTTTTAGAGTTTTCTTAATTAATGTAATCATTTTGGTGAGAAGTTCATATTTAAACAAGTTTTTAATCATTAACATAATTGATGATTGATTTTATTTTTAGCTTTTTTCTCTTTAGAATTATCATTAATTTTTTTCTCAAGGTTGTTATAATAATTTTTTTCTTTACATATTTGAAAACAAAAGGCTTCACAAATGGTCAATGATTTATTTTTTAGCATTTATCGAAACATACAGCTCATCTTGTAATATCTTGGAGTTACTATGAGATGATTTTTCAGAAGGCTTAGGTCCTCCTCTATAACTTCATTACAAAAAAAGAAAAATACTTTTGACCCTACTGTGCTCTGTTATCCACCAAAGCACAGTAGGGTCAAAAGATGCTCCTTTAATTTTTGTCAAAGTCGATTAGATTTTTTTTCTAAAAAAATTTTAATAGGAAACTATTTTGTCCCCATTAGTTTTAAAGATATTCGGAAATTAGTGGTGAAAAAGACATAGCTTTCTCATATAAAAATTGGAAGACTTTTGCTCATTTAATGATTAATTATAACACGGCCTTTAGATTATTTATTCATATAAGCTGTCACCACTGTAGTATCGAATTATATGTTTACTATTTTATATGTTTACTATTTTATTTTATATAACAATTTTCAATTTGATCTCAATAGTTGTGGAGTTTGAACGAATTTGCTACCTTAGTACCTCCTTATTTTACTGGTAACACTTCCAAAATTTATGTATAACTAACTTAACTCTGTCCAGGTATTTTGTATTACCTTTAAAATCAATTTCCATTTAAAAAACACAATTGAACAAATTGAAATTCAAAAACTCAACAAAACAATTTCAACAAATTCATTTAATTTTTGTACAATCAACTTAAAAATCCTTTTCCTTTATCTAGGGTAATTAAAAGCAAACTAGACATCTGTATGTCTAATAACGTAACAAGATTTCTTTTCAATATCCTAACAACCTAATACTATTACTACTACTACTACACATATTTAGTTTTAATTGAATGTGTTAGTAAATGTTTTTCAATGTGTTGTAAGTATACAAATGCTTTAGAAACTTTTAAGACACTTAACAGAATTATGAGTGACAGACACACACCCACATCCATATCAATACACATACACACTTTATGTCAACAATTGTAATAACAATTATAGTGTTGTTGTTGCTGTTGCTATATGTAAACTTTGATGTTGCAATATTGCAACATCATTGTCATATTTGTAGTCATTAACATTATTCTTATCATCATCATCATTATTATAAATAACAGCAACATCATTATCATCATCATGATTTAAATTCCCAAGTGAATTTTGTTTTGGTGGTATATAAATTTGATGATCTATTGTAGAATCTTGTCTGACAACAGCAACAACTATAGATGGTTGCAATATAGAATTGTTGGTAATAATTTTTGTTTTATCACAAGGATTTAATGAATGTTGATGTTGTAGCTGTTGATGTTGATGATGATGCTGATTTTGTTTTAAATTTAAACTATGATGACGTTTTAAACTACATAATATACTATTTAATAATGATGGTGTAGATGTTGTTGCTGTTGTTGCTGTTTTATTTATTTTTGTTGCTGCCTTAAACCATTTTTGTTTGTTATTATTTTTATTGTTGTTTTTGTTTTTACTCTGTAAACTTTTCTTTATTGTTGCTTCTCCTATTGATGCTTCATGACTAACATCAGTATGACTTACATCAACAGCTGTAGCATTAATGAAAGACTCAGAGTATTCGTGTTTTTCATGGTAGCAATTATTATCATTACTGTAATTATCTTTATAATGTGTTTGACACTCATTTTTAAAATCGCTATTCTTATTGTTAAGCTTAATATCTAAATGACAAATACCTTCTTCACTATTATTTGCTCCCGTAATGCCTTTAGCAAATATATTATTATCTTTCTGTTGATTTTCAACACCCACTACCGCTTCTTCGGCTTCTGTAAGCTCTGGAATTGTTATGGCTGTTGGGGGATGCGGTGGTGGTTTTTGTGTTTGTTGTTTTTGCTACACATTCGTTACTTGTGTTGTAGTATTAAAGTTTTGTTCGCCCATTACACTTTTACTAATCATATCACGTTGTATGCCATTAGTACGTCCTCCACTACCACCACCAGCACCACCATGACGTTGACTATTACCAGCTGTTCGACCACCAGCTCCGCCACCACCTCCTCCTGCCATTGTCTCATCATCTTGGGCGACTGGCAGCCATTTATCCAAGAATTTAGGACGAAACAATAGTGTAAATGTTGTACGAAATTGTCTGCTCATCGAACAATAGAGTATAAAATTAATGCTTGAATTGATGAGTGCCAATATGTCCATTAGATCACCTGTAGAGTACAAAAGGATGAAGAAATAGATAAGAAAAAACAGATACTTGTATTACTTATAATCAGAGTATAGTTAAACTTGTACAAAGTCCCTACAGGCATTAACTTTAATGAAGGAGTGAATGAATGTATAAATATAATCAGTAGATAGTTGAAACATAATGAATGAAGAAAAGAAGAAATAAATGAATGAACGAAAGTGCTGCTTCAATGGCTTTATTGAAATAATGAAGAAATAATAAACATATTATCATCATTATCTCCATCATCAGTATAAGAATTCATTTAACCCCTCTGGAGATTTTTATGTCCTGTCTTGTGTCTGATTGTTATCGATAATCATTTTGTATGGAGGCTTACAAAAGGTCAAGAATTTAATGTTGAACTACATGAACTGACAAAGTAATCAATAAGTTTTACTGGTTACAATGAATTTAGTGATTTCAATTAAATAGTTTGATTTAATAAATTAATGTTTCAAATTTAATAAAATAAAGGGTTTGAATATTGGAAGATATATAATATACAATTAGGAAAATGATTTGTAAAATTTTTTAAAATAATGATATATTTATGATAAAAAAGAACTCAATTATTTTAGAACATTGGTATGGGTACTGGACGAAATAATGGACCGATACTAAGTAATTTACATAAGCGCCGTTCTTGACTTATTTAGGACATATACAACTTATTTACTTTATTTAAATAATTTAAGAATTCCAGATTGTAGTTTAGTTAGGAGTGCGATAGAAAATATCTTAACATACACTTTTTCGAAGCAATATTTAAAGTATTTTTTTAATATTTTTATTTTTAATTACTACCATGTTGATTTGTTGTGAGTTTGATTAAAATCAATAACAAAAAAGTTGTTCGTGCTATAAATTATTAAAAAATTTCAAAACACCAAAAGTGGTGTTACAAATAATGGACCAAAGAATCAAATGCCTACTGTCAAACCGTTTCCAATATTATTAAATAGTATCATAAGAATTCGGTGATTTACAGGATACATGGTTCGGAGAAAAAAATGGTCCACATGATATTTTGAAGGCCAAGAAAGTTGAAAGAATTCCAAACTCATTTGGAAGAAAAGTACCTCTATTAGCTCAGTACTGAGGTTATGTGGTGCGAAAAGTTAATGCTAACGCGAAGTTGAAAACATATAGAATGAAAAATGTTCAAAACTAGAATGCAAAAAAATAGAAGCCAAAAATAAGGCAAAGAAATTAAAATAAAATTTCATTAAAAAAATTTTCATGTTGGAAAATGCACGACGAATTGTATGTATTGACAGACTTTTTGCAGCTTTCTGGTAAAAATTTCTATGTTAATGATGATCGAGAACATGTTAAGATAGGTGTTGAACCGAAAATCAGTCGAAATTTCCTAAAGAATTCTTGGTTTGGTAAGATTTTGCAGTTGAATGATTGCAAAAAAAATGTTTTTCCTTTTATAAGAGAGTACAATGAGTCTACATATTTTTAGTCTGATTTGGCCACATATTGCTCGTAAGAATGCTTTAGTGTGGTGCTAAAACAATTATATAGTAATTCTCTAAATAATCTGGAGCTAAGACCAGTGAAATGAGAATTAAAGAGGCCCAAAGAGGTTTTCCAGAATATTGAAGATTTTAAAAAAGTGGCTGCAACAGCTATCAAATATCAAATCAAGAATTTTATCGGTAATAAAATTCTTTTTGTATAAGATATCTCAAAAACTCCAAATATCCCAAAAATTGAACTTTTTTACATTTTCTGGTATAAAATCCATATTTTTTCTAAGTTGCACAGGTTTTTAATGGAAAACTTTTAACAACATATTTTAAATTTCTAAACTGCATTCCGTTTATAGATTTATGCTTTAAGATTTGCGAAAATATAGACTAAAGTTAATATTTTCATATAAAATGGCTCAAATTTGGAAGGGTGTGTAACTTGACCCCTTGAATTGTTGGTCTTGCTTTTAGTTCAAATTCTTTTGCGTTGTGACACCTTTCAAAAAAGTATAAAATAAAATCGGTCGAAAATGCTAGAATACATATGAAAAAAATTGGACCAATAATATGCAAAATTGGGGTATTTAAAAATTCAAACTTAAATAACTTGAAAACTGTAAGAGAAAAATTGGATATCCAGGCAGGTTTTTTGTCTCATTAGGGCCTACAATAATTTATACTTATGAGACCATGACTATTTTTTGTTTCCAAGTTAACATTGGTCACTGAACTATTTTACAAAATTTCGTTGACATTTCATCTTAATGGAGGTAGACGATAAAGTAGCTGCATCACGCCAATTTTTAGTTTCCAAGTTTATACTAACCCTCGAACTATTCGTACGAAATTTCGTAACCGTTTAGTTTAAAAAATATCAGCAGAAAACTATGAAATAAGTATTCTGCCTATATGGCAGGTGGGCGGGTAAAGTGTACGTACCATGCACATTTGTTTTTTTTTTCGAGCTTACATTGGTCCTTGGACTATTTGAGCAAAATTTCGTTGATGTTTCACGTTATATGAGAGGTAGGCTTTAAAGTGGGTGAACTACGCCCATTTTTCAAGCCATGAACAATTCGTACAAAATTTCGTTTCCGTATATGCTTTTCTTTAAGAGATATAAGCAGAAAACTGATTTAGAAGCAAAGGATGCTTCTAGTATTTTACCCATAACATTTTTATTTTTTATCAACAGATTTTGAAACCTTATATAAGACAAATATTTGAGCCAAATTTCATTTCCCTACAATTTTCCGTTTGAGGTATATCCTGCATTCAATAAACGTAGCTACACCGACACAGATTCGAACCAGGACCCAGAATGTATATTTTTTATGGGGCTTTAAACAACTATTTCAACATGTTACATATGGAATGAAAAAATCGATATATCAATTAACAAAATGATTTATTTTTCACCACATCAAAACTTGTAAACCCAAGATCATGCAAACATTTTTTCAGGCGCTTTCCTTACTTAACTATATTAGCGTATGATTAATATTAATTAATTATAGAAAATATACATGTCTAAAAAGATGTTAAATGGTAGGTAATATTTTAATTTTTGAAGAATATAAAGCTAAGCATTTCAAGTTCAAGTTCATTATAAAATCTATTACCACTTTACTTTCGTTAATATTCCCAATGACGCCCCTTTAAATAAAAAATTCATAATTTATAACTGTCCAGCTGTAGACTGTATTTGATTATGGTTATGGTTTAATGATGCATAAATAATTTATTTATTTACATACACTGGTATTGATTAAATTTAATATATATTATTCGCTTTACTAAACCAAAGTTTTTTACGTAAAAGGAATAAATGATTTCACCACAACAACAACAAAAACATACAATAGTAATGAGTTAAAATAATGTGGTTAACTATAAATTGTGGTGTTTGTTTGTTTGTTTTTCGATTAAATACATGAAAAATATTGCAAATAATTTTTAAGCTGCCCCTTAAGAAATAATTTATTTGTAAACGAGTTATTAATGTCAGTTTTCATTTATAGACACTGACTGTCAAGTTCATGATAATACACAAACATACGTATGTATGTACATGCATGTGTGAATGATTTTGACATTTTAATATTGTAAAATGTTTTAAAAAGTTATGTTTTTTTTTTTTTTTTTTTTTTTTTTTTTTTGCAAATATATTGCCGAAAATGTTTTAATTTCAATTTACAAAAACAAAACAGTTAATAAATTTAAAAATTCAATTATAAATTCTAAAAAAGTATGAAAGTTAAACTCATTTTTTATATGTATTTTTTATGCATGTTTGCTCTACATGCCGTATGAGTATTATTTCTGTAAATATTTAATTTATAAATCATACGCCTTGTTGATATTCTTTATATGAAATTGCATTTTTAAGACACATTCTTTTGATTTGTATGAGTAAATATGTTTTTTGTTTCTTTTAATATTGTTATTTTTAATTTAAGCAAATCATACGCCCTGTTGACATTATTTAAACGTGACTGTCTGTCTGTCTATATTTCAAGGTCACTTATATCGGAGGTCATTAAAGTTTTTCAATATTATAAATATGAATGAAATTAATTTACATAGAATTTAATGTTCCTAGAAATATTTATTATGAGAATATATGTACTTGTTTGAAATATTGGTTATATTTTAATACTTGGAAATTCTTTGAGCACGTTTAACGTTGGTATGTTGACAAAAAAAAATTGTTAAGGAAATTGTGTTTTCTTTTTAAAAAGATATATAAATTTATTGAGAAAGGAAATTTATGAAAGCAAATTTTTCAATATATCTTCTAGAGAAATGATAATTTTTAAAAATGATTTTAAATAAATTTAAAACCCGCTTTAAAAAAAAATCAAGGAAAAATTCCTAAAAAAAACTTAACACACGTTTAGCCTCACAACTTCTTTCCGAAGCAATATTTAAAATTTCTTTTAATCTAATTATCTTTGAAAATTATGTCAATTATTATTTTATATTCAATGCGATCTTAAAGGTAAGACTTTTTCCAAAAATGCGAAAATAGTCTCAGATAGAATTGATATTAAAGCCAGGAAAGGATTCTGCTGTACCATCATCTTATAGACCTATTAGTCTTCTATCTTATTTGTCAAAGCTGTTCGATTAACTACTTTAAAAGAAAATAATGGCATTCTTGAACGATAGAAATATCGTCTCAGCTCACCAGTTTGGTTTTAGTGAAAAACTTGGAACCATAGAACAAGTGAATCGTCTAACAGTAGAGATAAGGAAATGTTTTTAATAAAAAATAAAAAAAATATATTGTTCAACTATATTTTTAGTTATCTCTCAAGCTTTCGACAAAGTGTGCCACAAGGGCCTAATATATAAAATAAAATGTTTACTATCACCATGTACCCAAAAATTGCTGGAGTCTTATTTATGTGACCGATTATTTGGAGTAAAATATAACGAGTTTTTAACATAAGAATTTGAAATAAAAGCAAGTGTACTACAGAGAACTTGGATCTACCTTGTCCTTAATTTACACTTCTGATTTACCAGTATGCGATGGAAAGGCTGCTTCTACATTTTCTGATGATACGGCAATACTCAGTTCCCACAAAAAGCATCTACCCAACACTTACCATCTACCCAACTTCATATTTACATCTGACATCCACACGTTGTGGTTGAAAAACTGACCTATACGTGTAAACGAATTGAAAAATACAAACATTACATTCACCCACAGAATACAAAAAATCTCCTCCTATTAAACTTGATGACATAAGTACACCCCAGTCAGATCATGTTACATACCTTGGTATACATTTAGATATGCGACCAACTTGGCGTCGTCATATAGAAACCAAAACACTTCATATGAAGTTAAACGCTTGTAGCATTCAGTGGTTAATAAACACCCAATCAAAACTAAGCCTTGACAATAAAGTCATCCTGTGTAAAACCGTTTTAAAACCAATATAAACATATGGTATCATGAGGTACAGCCAGTAAAACGAGTATCGATATTATACAAAAGGCCCAATCAAAAATTCTTAGAACCATGACGGCAGCACCACGGAAATGAGAATATCCATAGAGATTTATAGGTTCTATTTGTAATAGAAAAATACATTGCAAAATTGCAAACTCACGCTTATCCGCTTGCAACAATTCTTATTAGAGTTCAATCGGACACAAGGCTTCCTAGGGCTGATTTTCCACCTCATTTTTAGCGAAGACAATTATTCACCTGAGAGATAAAGTAGTATTTAGTTTTAAAGATTTGAATAATATTGTGGGGCCTTAAGAAAGGTAGATTTAATATATAGATAAAAAACCGTTCAAAAAACATTTTTAATGACAGCCATGATAATTTGTTGCAAGTTTGATCGAAATGAATGACGAGAAGAATGTACGTATTTCAAATTATTAAACAATCAACAAAAAAATCAATATTGGTCCTACAAAAAAATGGCCAAAGAATTAAATGTCCGCTGTCAAATCCATGCAAAATCCGAAAAAAATCCATGCAAACTCTTGGGGTTATAACTTTTGATGTGGTAAAAAACTAATAATTCTGTGAATTTTTTTATTTACTATTATGCTCACTTGCTACATGCTAAATTTCATGGATAAAGCAAAATTGTTTTTTCTTAAAATGGAAGTTGAACAAAAATCTTGCATTTGTCATATAAAATAATTGCAAGGAAAGCTGTTGTGCCGCAAAATACTATTTCTTGGGTCATCATATTATACAAAGAAGCCATGATCACTGAATGGTAACCTGGTAATGGAAGACAAAAAGTATTTTCATGCTGTAGGACTCAGGCAAAATAGAAAGGACTTTGGGAAAAATTTAGCTCATCTACGGCAGAAATGTGTCACAAAAAGCTAAGTGCTTTGAATCTTTATCATAAGATTTGAAAGGAAAGAAACAATTCTAATAAAGAATCCTAATTAAAACGCAGGAAAGAATTTGAGTGCAAATAATTAACAATAGAAGTTCTTTAGACGATGTTTTTCTGAAATTTTGTTTCTGTATAATAAACGATCGCAAAGGATGACTTTTATCAACTTTCTATCCAAGAATTCTATATAATAAGATTTCTTGAAAAATTTATATTATCCCAGAAAAAACCGTGGAAGTTCTTCAAAAAGAGAACATTTTAACAACTTCAAAATTGGAACAAAGTGCATATTTTAAACGTTTTTGGAAGTTCTTAAAAATTACTTCCAAAAAGTGAAAAATAAATGAATTTTTAGCGGAAATTTTTTTTAATAATTTCTAACAAAATATAAATTTTAAAGCATTTTTATTATTATTTAATAGTAGAGTTTTTATTAAAAAATTGTATAAACATTGTTTTAAGGGAAGTACTTCAAAATGAATGAAAAAGAAGTAATAAAGAATAATATCTTACCAATGACAAAGATGGGTTAAAAAAAGAACTTCTGCAGCTCTCTTTCACCACTAAGTACTTCCTTCCAATGACAACACAATGTTAAAATCATAGCTTTTTCACTTCTTTTTTTGCTGGGATGTATTAAGATATATTTTGTTCTATTTTTATTTTGAGAAAAACTAGCTTTATATTACCATCAAACTTTCTACAATGCTAGTGAGCCAGTTTTCACCACATCAAAAGTTATAAGCCCAAGATCAGGCATTTTTTTCATAGGCAGCTCTTATAATACAAATCTTCAACCTTATCCATTAAATCTTATAAATATTTAAAAGGAAATTTATATTAAATTTTCTCCCAATGATTTGAACTTGTTTGCCTGATAATGTTTCCGTACAATAACAAAATCTCTATTTATGCACGGATGAACTTAACCATAAATATAAATATTACCTTAAAACAAATACAAATACTAACAAATGTATACATTTATTGTGTTGGTTATAAACCCACACAATAATATTGTTATATGTATACGAACAATAATTTATGCATGTGTGCTTTTTTGGTATGAAGGTATTGACTTAAAGAAGATATTGTTTTTATTTTTAGTTTATACAGTGTTGGAAAAAATAATAGAGACAACCCTTATTTTCGCAAACAGATGCAAACAATTTCCTTATTATTTTTTTTTTTTTTTGGGTGGGGGAGGTGTTTTTCGATATTTAACTGTTTCCAAAATAACGGAATTTCATTATTTGTTTACCTTTGCTCTTTTGCGCTTTTATTTTATATTTATTTTCAAAAAAATCAGTGAAGTTGTAACTTCAGTTGGAAAAAATAATAGGGACGCACTATAAAAAAATTACCATTTGTCGATAAAATTATTATCTTTAACATAATCATAATAAAAATCCTTAAATCAAAGTTTATGTGATTCATTTTATCATATTGGTTTCTTGTTTTTGATTTATGTATTTGGTAAATAAATTTAAAATTTGTTCATTGTACTGAATCTGAAACAAAATGTTATTAATAAATTAAATTCGAAAGGGTTATCAATTAGAAAAATTGCACAGATAAAGAAGTGTTCCAAAATTAAAGTATTCAATGTCACTCATTCGAAGAAAAAGTCATGAAACTAGAGCGCGTTTTGACCAAGTTTTGTTCGACTTTCGAAAAATAATTCCTTTATGTCATCTAGTAGCCTTAAAAATGAATTGCGTGCTTCAGTGACAAGTCGAACAATAAAAAAAATAGGAATTCGGATTAAAAGTACCACTGTTGAGCAAGGAAAATATATCAAAAAACAACGGTGCTGGTTCTGTAAAGCTATGGGGATGTTTTTCGGCTTCTGGAGTTGACCTAATAGTTTGGATTCAGGGAAAAATTAACGCTGCTGACTATATAGACATTCTCCAGAATAAAATGTTTCCATTTGCTGAGGATGAGATGCCACTAAAATGGGGACTCATACAAGATAATGATCCCAAGCATGCCGCTAGAAGCACCAAAACCTGGTTTCAGCAGCATGAGGTGCCTGTAATGGAATGGACGTCCCAATCACATGACTTAAACCCCATTAGGCATCTCTGAAGAGTCCTCAAAAATAAAATTCGTAGCTTTAAACTAAAAAAAAATAAACAAGAGTTGTGGGAAAAAAATTCAAGAAACCTGCTACTCAGTTCAGCCCGATATATGTGCGAATCTTGTGGGATCTATGGATCGCCGTGGTCAGAAGTTTATAAAAATAAAAGGACCTTCAACCAAGTATATTTGGTAATGTTAGAAAAAGAATCCAAAACATTAAGTGTATCTATTATTTTTTCCAGGCCTTTTTGGCAAAACTAGTTCCTTATTTTTCCTTTATAAGTTAAAATATTTGAAGTTATTTATTTTATGTATATTTTATTTAATATTTATGGAATAGTAAATAAAAAAGGAAAGAATATATTGAAAAATTAGAGTATCCTTATTATTTTTTCCAACACTGTATATTATATTATATATATTACAAATGTATTAAAGTATTTTTCAGTCATATTAAACTGAGTTGAACATACTAAATGTTATAGGTCTAGACAGATAATACTAAATATATAAAAAGGAAACTATATATATTATATTTAAACTTTGTTTTGATATTATCAATTCAACAAAATAATTCGATTTTAATTGGACATAATTAGATCAGTAATATATCTATATATATATATAAAAGAGAAACGGAACATAGGTAGATCTTCCTCCATATAGATCCACTAAGACGTGATTTATGGAAATTAGAATGTTTAAGTGGCAAAAAGGGTACAAAAGAGTAAAATAGGTAACCTTATAACTCGCAAACTAATAATAATAACAAAACATTAATGGTTGTCGTTATTCATATAAAAAATGGGACAGGTGCCTGGTACTTTTTTGAAAACTCTATTTTGGTACCTTTTTGGCATCATATGTATCTTTGAAACCAATCAACACACAGATAAAATTTATGTCGTTATCATAACATCCCAGCGGTAAAATTTGCGAGGCCTCTACCGAGCAGGCCTCTTAGAAGGCCTTTTTTCAGATGCAGTTGGTCATGCTAACATGCCTTCCCTAATAAGCCTTCATGAATGCCTCATCCCTGCACACTAAAAGATCCGACAGACCTTCCAACTTCGCTTCTCTTGGAAGGACCGTAAGATGTTGTGTTTTTTTGAATATACCTTATTTTAAACAAAACAATTGTTTTAATTCCCTTCTCTTAGAAGGAAAGAAAGGCTACAGTATTTGAAAAAACAAAACTGTGCAAAAAACCGTTACAAAAACAATATCAAAATTCAAAGCAGAAATTAAAAAAACGAATGGTAAATCATTTAGTTGTCTCCAATTCTTTGTTTGAATAGGGTGTGATTTTCTAAGTTTATTATAATTTTTATTTATGGTTTTTATTATAATTATTTTATTAAAAACTTAATTGCTTATATTATGTCTTATATTTTTGACAAAATAATTTAACAAAAATTTTAAGTATTTTCAGGAATATTAAATAAAAAATTAACAATTTCTATACAAATATCATTTCTATACATTTTCAAATAATTTGTCTTATTTCGACTTAAGATGTTTTGTCAAAAGTTAACAGAAATGTTTTTATTTTTTTTAATTGAATTTTGTTTTTTAGTTTTAAACATTTTACAATAATTTAAAATAAAAAANNCTGTAGAAGGACTCTTTTTTAGTACTTTTATAGAAGGCCTGTTTGCAGTTTTCAATAAAAAGGTCTTCTAGAAGGACTGTATCGGGTCGCGAATGTGTAAGGCCTACCTACCAATGACATCGCGTGTAAAATTGAAATGAACATGGAATGCAGGGAGAAGGTCTTCTGGACATAAAAATGGCCTTCTAGAAGGGCTCTTTACTCCTTCTTTTTACCACTGGGATATCAAAAAATGAAACATAAAAGTTTGGTACTTTTTGGATATTCAAAGGTTTAAAGGGTAAAAATTTTACCTATTTTTGGTACTTTTTTCATAAAAAATGTTTTAATATTTATTGAATTTTTCATATGAAGATTTTAATATAGCATACTACCACAATTTAGAAATTTATTGGAATACATTTTTTGATACTTCGATGAGTGAAAAAAAAATCCAAAAAGGGGTAAAGGCGGGAAATTCAAACTTAATAATGAATTTTCAATTAAATTGAACATAGAAACATGAAATTAAGAAAATGTAGTCCTATGTAGATAAGAATTCACATGGCCCTGTAGGTAAGAATTTAAGAGGATGGAATTTGTGGTACTTTTTTCTTTTTCTATTGGTACTTTTTGAATTTTCTTGAATATTTAACCTAGAATCATTAAATTAAATTCGTATGGTCCGATGTTGGAAAGAATTCATCAAAGGAAACTTGAATGTGAATACATAACATGGGATTTTGTGGTTCTTTTGGTTATTCTGATAGTACTTTTTGATTTTATTCGTACATATGATGGTTATAATATTTCTCATACAAAATTTAATTTTAATTTGTATAATATGTTTTTATATAACAAAACCCGTGCAACGCCGACTCAAACAGCTCGTAAAAGATAATTTTCCAAAAAAAAATCGATAATAAAAAGTAAATACTTAAGAAAATCAATTGAATTTTTAAATTACTTTATAACTAAAACATTAAGTACCATTTACTTATAACCAAATTCATGAAATTTGCAATCTAAAAAAAAAAATAAATAAAATCCCATTAAAATAATTTTCATTATATTGCATTTTTCTCAGTTAAGCATGTAATAAAATACTTTTGTATAACAAATTCTCATTTAATGACTTTTCATTTATTTAATTTCTTTTACATTAAAATTCATTTGTAGCTATTTAACTTTAAATACAATTACTGCTACAATAAAATATATTTACCATAAACATTGTCATTGTCATCAAGGTTAACAAAAGATACAATAATAATAACAAAATAATAATAATAAAAGTATAGTAAACAAAATCATACAAATTTACAAGTTTAAGGTCTATAAAATTGTCAACACTAATACATTAGTCCGTTTTATTTATATTTGCAGTATGATAGTATTGTTTTAAAGTCCTTTAGGGGATCGCTTTGTGTATGTACGCAAATATTTGTTTATATATAAAGGTCCGTTGTCCTTCTTATTATTGTATATGAGGTTTATTTAAACTCACACAATGAAACCTATTTGCAATATAGTATTTGACTTTATAAAGCAAAAACAAAACAAAAAAAAAAAGAACAAATAAAGTATTTTATTGCATTATCATGTCTTTAGAGGCGGATATATTTTTAGCAGGTATTTCAAGTTTATATAGTATGTCAATTAGGATTTTAAACAATATATTTGCAACAAATTTATGGTATTTTTAACAGCTCAATAATAAAAAAATGATAATTTTTTAAGAATTTTATGAACATAGTTTTGCAATAAAATTTGGATAAATATTAAAGACCTAATAACACAGGGATATGCATTCACGTAATAGTAAGAAGGATTGTGAAGAGTTCACAATTTTTCTTATTTGAAATTGATTTACTACAAACGTAATAAACTAGTCATATTATATATAAATTTAAAAGAAATTGTGTCTTCTTTAAAAACATTCACAGTGGGACCAAAGGCAAAATAAATGGTAATAAGTTTCGAACTTTGAAACCACAGAACGTATTTATATGAAATTTGAAACATCGATAGAGGTGGAGTTCGACTTTGAGAATAGTCTGTAGCTTTAGTGGGACAAAGTTGACTACCTTGAGAGCAAAGTTGACTACCTTGAGCAAGACAAGAAAACAACATGCTTATTGTGCTAAGTTATCTGGTATGATTTAAAAGACATTTAAATTGAAAAAAAATCTCATTTTTGGCCTTGACTTTTTCCCCATAATTTGTTAATTTGTTGTTTGTTAAATATAATTTCTAAAATTTCTTTAAAATTATGTTGAATTTCTCTACAGTTTTCTAAATTATACCAATAAAACAATTATTTTGTTATCTCAATTCGATAACAAAAAAATATATATTGCAAAAAAAAAAAATACAAAATAAAACAAGAGCGAATGTTATATTCGGCTCGGCCGAATCTATTATACCCACCATAAAGTTTTTTAAAATTTACATTATATGGATAGGTGGGCCGTAAAGTGGGTGGACGCAAGCCCTGTTTTTTGGTTCCATCTTAAATATGACTTTTAAACTATACGGTAAAATTTAGTATCGTACATATTTTTATTGATAGACATGACAGAAACTGTAAAATTAAAGACACAAAGACCACACTGGTCTTCTAAATATTCATCCATACTGCAGATGGGCGGTAAAGTGGGAAGGAACACACCCAAGTTTGACAATCGGACCTTGAATTAATATGTATCATAAATTTCCTTTTCACATTTAGCATTATATGGGAGGTGGGTGGTAAAGTGTAAAGTTTATCCTATCAAAATTTAGTTATCGTACCATGCGGTAAAAGTGCGAGAAACCACGCCCACTTCTGTTTCCAAAAGTTTATATCGAGACACTCGAACTAACCGTACAAAATTTCAATATCTATATAACCCCATCTTTTTTATGGTGGGTATAAAAAAACGTC
>MINK01172203.1:23793-47725 GCA_001735545.1 Phormia regina
TTTATGGGGTCTTAAACGATTATTTCGACATATTACACACGGAATGACAAAATCAATATACCCCCCATCTTTTTGATGGTGGTTTTCAAGCCTGCATTTTTTTTTATTTTGTTGCCTTGTGTAATCGAATAAAATATTTCATTGGTCAATCAAATAACTAATTTACATATTTTATGAAGAAATAAATTTAATAAACGAGAGTACACCTAGTGCGCTTCGCTGCCTATAAAAATTTTACAAAATTACAAATGGTCCAGTTTTGTTTTTATAAAAAATAACAACAATGAGACCATGTTTTAAATGAGAGAGTTGTATATTCAGTGATAATATACAGTAAAATAAATTGACACGTTCATTTGTTTGTTTTGTTTATGCAAATATGTATATTCATGTGAGTTGTGGTATATGTATTAGTAATAATTTTTACCGCCTATAATTTCTTAAATACTAAAAGGATTTTAATAAATTCTATATTCTGCACATCTATGAGAAAATATCTTTATAGTGGTATATATTTTTTTTATTAAAATCGGTTGTTTAGTGTGCGTTTGCCTATTAACTATATAGATAGATTTTAAAATATAAGAGGTGACAATAAATTTTTGCACTCTTTAGGTTTCAACTCGTTTGATTAAAATAATATTATCACAAAAAGATTAAATACAATTTCAGCTAAATTACAAATTTTTAATAATAGCTTGTATACATGATACAAAATTTTCTAAATATAGTTGTATTTATAATATTTTCCACACATTCATTAAAAGTCTCATATACATATACATGGGAAATTTTCTTATTTACTTATAAATTCAAGTTTTTATAACAAAATACTGCGTGCATTTTGTAAATATTTGTTACAATGTATGTCAATATTTCTTTTATTTCTCATGAATAATTGAAAAACTTATTTTTATTTTATATAATTTTCTTAGCGTATAAAAAAAAAGAAAAAAAGCAAAACAAAAACAAAAATTATACAAACACAATCGATTAATTTTATTGTCTGTTAAAACAATTTCATGTCAATACCATAGAATTTTGCTATAAATGACTTGAACTCAACAGTGAGCAAAAAGTCAACAGTTGGCAATGACGTAAAGGAATAGAAAAATATATATTTATTTGTATGTATTTGTTTAATATTAAGTCCCTAAAAAATTTTAAGTGAACATTAGTAACAATTAAACGAAGGAGGCACAAAAAAATCGATTAGAATGTAATTTTATATTATGACCAAGTTTCTTTTAAGTAGAAAATAAATTTTAAAGTATTTAAAGGTATAAGAGAAAATAAAATTTAAGTTTATGGATTTAATAATTATGATAAAATTTAATTACGTCAATAATACTAAGTGTTAAGTGTTTAATATTTTACATGTAAATTTTTATGATATTTTACAGTTTTAATGAATATAATTAAATACCAAAATAAGTTTGAAATGACATTTTAAATTAATTTAATTAAAACAATGAATACTAAGCCTCTAATACTACTTTTAATTGAATTTACTGTGGTAATGATTCTGGAACTTTGAAACCACTGAAGTTATTTAGATGAAACATAGGTAGAGGAGGAGCTAGGCTTTCAGAATATTGTTAAAGGTAGCTGCAGCATGGGTGCCGCTACAGCGGGCCAAAGTTGACTTCCACAATTTTTTAATGAAATTTCTGTTTCAAGAAAAGTGTTCTAAAAATTTTAAAATAGTAAAATTTATTATATATGGTTTTAAAGAAGACACAATATCCTTTAAAATGATATATAATATGATTTTTTTTGTGTTTGCAACATTTCTTGGAAATAAAATTTAAATTAGGAATTTAAAGTTTCAGACTTATTAACAAAGTTTTTATACAAGTATTTGGTATTTAAAATGTGAGTATATGAATATTGTTAATTTAAAAAAGAAGTAAGTGAAATATAATTTGATTACAGAATTTTTTCGAAGGACTCAAAATTTAAAATTTTTAATATAATTTTTTTAATAAAGTCAATATTTAAAATTTAATAAAATTTAAACTAATAGAGAAATTTCTTAGAAATTTCAGTATAATATGTATAAACTTCTCCTAATATCAGAGAACTTAAAAAATGTCGAATTTTTCACATAAAAATATCCAAAATCGCAATACGTTTAAAACCTGTTTAAAAAAATTAACTTTTTTATTGAAATGGTCACCCTGTCGTTCTAAGAAGTATAATGAGAAAAAATGCTTGTCGGTTGTTTACCTAACATATGAAGATATATAATTAAAATAATGTTTAGACAATTCCAGTTCTTCAGTTTGTGAACTTAATAAAAAGATCTTAAAAAAAGTTTTCATAGGACTTGTGGGGAGGCTTTTGCCCAAAATTCTTCCGAATTAATTCTACAGACTTCTCTGGAAAACTTTAAAAATTCATCTAACTCAGAACAAAAATATAATTATTTCTTTTTGTGTAAAAAAATAAATAAATTAGTTTAAAATTCCATATTATGATTAATATAAATTTTTGGCGGATTTATATTTATATGATTCTTGTAACAAAATTATTTAGAATTTTGTAAAGAATCTAGTAAATATTAAAAAATTAAAATTAAATTTTTTTAGGGGCAATATTAAGTCCTCATGAAAAAAAATTAAATTTCCACATTATGATAAATATAACTTTTTAGCGAATTCTTATCCTTAAATGATTTTTGCAGTAAAATGATTTAGAATTTTATAAGAAATCTGACAAATATTTTAAAATTAATATTAAATTTTTCAGGGGCCATATAAAGCTCAACAAGTTAAAAAAATTTTAAGTGAATTAAAAAGAACAAAAAACTGCACGAGATAGCCAACTTTGGAGGGTCGCCCATTACCTTCATGATTAGCTAGAAACTTTTAGGTCAACATAATAATTTAAAAATATATCAGATAGGACCATATGAAATATTATAAAGCTATCTCCAATGGGTTACAAGTTACAGCTTAATTTCCAAAAAAAAAAAAAAAAAAATTGGAACAATTGATTTCATAAAAAAGCTTTAATAGAAGAGATGCCAAACGGGATGGGAAACCCTGCGAATCGGGATCTTATAATCAAATAAAACTTAGTTTCAAAGAAAAATTTTGCTGCTCAGTGTAATAAATAACACTTTTTAATGTAAATATATAAATGTATGTATGTAAATATATACGTACCAACATGTTTAAAATAAATTTGGGAAAAAAATTATTTATTTAAAATAATTTTTTAAAATATACAATCATTTCATGACCTTGACAAATTAAAAACTGACATACAGACAAGACATGAACATTTAGGTTTACCAAAAAAAGAATGTGTTTTATGTTACAAAATGTAACCCAAAAAGAAAAAAAAACATACAAACATCATTTGTAATGTTTTTTCATTACAACACCATTCACACAATTACAGACAAAAACTTTTACAGTACTTTTTGACAAGTACCCAACATGTTGACAAATTGTAATGTAAATGTTAAATTTAAAAAAAAAAATATATGCTTTTGTCTTAATGTCTTTTTGTTCCAACATTATTTCATTTGTTTGAAGATTAAAATATTAAACTCATTTTGACACCAACACATATAATTTTTCTCATTTGGACACTTGATGCCACTTCAATGTCAATGACATTTATTCATTCATTCTTTCATGAATTACTGCTTCTTCACTTTTTTTCTCTCTCTCACTATCTTTTGTGTGCATCAGTGTCATTCATTTATAGTCGTCATGTTTCCTAAGATTGCATTGCGGTTAAAGACAAATTGAAAGCAATTTAATTTATTTAATAAAATGTCAAATGAAAAATCAGTTGGTTTTTGCAGGGAAGCTATCAGCATTTAAATGAAAATTTTTTGGTTTTATAGTAAATTTAGGACACTTTTTTTTTCTTAACTTTTTTATTCAAGGTTTCGTTTTATTAAGATAAGAAGAAGAATCTTGAATTTAAATGAAATATTTTAAATGAGTTTTATAAGAACTCGAACAAAAAATAGCTGAATCTTAAAATTATATTTATAAAAAAAAAGTGATAAAAGGATAAAAATAAAAAGTAACAAGTAAAAGCGCTATGTTCGGCTGTGCCGAATCTTATGTACACTTCACCATCGTTGAGATGAAAATAGATTTGGTTTTAGCTATATATAAAGGAGTAATGACTGTGTGATTCATCATCGCCTAGCCCAAACGGTTAAATCTAGAAATATGGACTGTGGATTGGTTTTCTAACGATTAGATCTACTAAGACAGGATTTTAAGAAATTCGAATGTTTGTAAAAGTATAATAGAGATACAATCAATAATAAATTAAATAGTTTGAATGTTCACTGATTGCACTAAATAATAATAATAATTCTAAGAAAATATTAAACTAAAAAAAGAAGTCCATAGCATAAATAGTACCTGCAAAAATCATAATAACGCGTTTTGGTCTATAACACTGTAAATATTCAACCGACTTAGTTTACTTTTTTAACACAAAAATTTCAAAAAAATAAAAAATACGAATTTTCAGTGAAAGACCGAATTCTCTAACTTACATATTACCTTCAGAAAGATTAAAAAACTATATTATATGACGCAGTCCATTGTTGTTGTTGTTGTTCAGCAACCACGAGAGCAATAACTATAAAATGAGTAAAGTAAGATTTGCCAATTACTCGGTTGTTTATTAACCGATTTGGTTGATTCAAAAAACCGAAATTCCAGAAAAATATTTGTGACCGATCCATATATATATAAAAACTAGAATCGGTAAAAAGTATATATTAATAATGGACCGATTGTGTTAATTTTTTCAGAAAAAAAATTTGAGCTTTTGTCGTAAAATAGCTTATATCGGTTTCTAAAAAAAGGGGTTTTAAAATATCTCGTCTATCTTTGAATTGTTTTTTTTTTTCAAATTCAATAAAAAATTGTAGAAGTAATTTCTGATCTTTTGCTATTAATGTCATGTATTTTATAAGATAGCTTAATAAATGCCACTAACAACAAAAAACAAAAAATAACGATTTTTCAGACATATCTCCTCCATTTATGAACCGATCTTACAAAAATTTTAATAGAAAAATTTTCGAAAGAATTTGCTATAGTTTGATTTATATATTATACATAAAAGTGATCGGTGGACTTTATAAACTCCATTTCAACCGACAGACACCCGAACTGACGGATAGACGGACATCGTCCTATCGACATCATTTCTTATAAGTATAAAAAAAATCTAAACAATTTTGTTCTTTGACGAAAATTTTGTAAATTACAAACGGAATGATAAACTTATACCCTTTACATTTGTGGTGTAGGGTATAAAAACATGTATATAGATAGAATCTTAAAAAGTAATATTAATATTATATTAAATTTTAAATAGAATTAAAATTTTCAAAAAATATTTATGTATTTACAAATACTCTTTTACTTTCATAATATTCATACTAACAAATATATACATATCCTTTAGTCAATTGTTTATAAATTATATATTAATACTTATATACAAGTAAGCAACAATCCCTTTGTAATTTAATTAATAGTTTTATATACATAAATATGTATTTTAGTTTATGCCAATTACCTTGTAAATATTTTCAATATTCAATATTTAATTGTAATTGAAATTAATGTGGTTGTTTTACTTTGCTGTGTACATATTGGGCCCTAACTATTTAAAATATCTTAAATGCAAAAATCAAAACTTTATAGAAGAAACATTTTTGTGTTTTTTTACTCATTGTTGTATGAATGAAAAATGTCACTCACGATAAAATTGCTTTTGTTATATATCTAAAACATTGTTAGGCACAAAGAGATGATATACAAATCAATTTATCGATTAGTCTTAAAATCATTTGTTCCGATTCATTTATTTAAAAAAATAAAATTTTGGTAATTAATGTAAATACTGCAAAATTAAACATTTTCATCAAAAAACGAATTTCAAAAATATTACCATTTATGATATTTTAACGGTCAGGGCTCTACATATACATACATATTTTTGTAAATAAGTCATTTTATATGATATTTTCTTTGTGTATAAGTTTCTCAATTACTGTTACACACATGACATTGTAATTAATTAATATATTTGTAAAATCATTTTTCATTTGTAGATATTTATTTACATTGTTTTAATTGAATGTTGCATGCTAATTGTGAAATATAAATATATAAAGGTGTATGTGTAACTAAGAAATAATTTGTAAATTTACTTTCAAAAGGAGCACAAATTGAAGTACTATAGCATTTGTTTATTATTGTAATATGAGACCTCACAGAATACACAATGGTTTTTCCAAAAAATGGATGTACATTTATTCTTGATTATTTCTTATGAAAGCCCTTTAAAATTGTTATGAAATATAAAAAAAAAACCTACTTGCAACTAGAAATTAACTTACCACCACTTAAATATCTATTTACAAAAATACTTACTCAGTCTCATATAGCACTGCATTAGAAATGCATCACCCAATATTATATTCAGCAAACCCATTATACCCTGTGGAAATTCTGTTATAAGAAACAACAACAGCACAGCCAGCAACATTCTTGTTGTACGATCTGTTTGTTTCTCCTTTTCCAAAGTTTTACTATTCTTACGTGGTCTTGGTTGTTCCACAACTTTACCATTAACTATTGGTTTCATACCATTGGCAGCATTACTAGTGAGCATTTTACGTCGACGTTTCGCCTCAAGCAGAGCCATTATCAGGCGTACAGATAAAATAGTTAAAGCAATACAGGGTATTAATTTAATCAATACACTATAGATGAGAAATGTAACTTTTTGTAAACTTTTATTACGTAAAGCTAAATCACTATGAAAAAGACGATAAACGGTTATATTGCGTACAGCTTCCGTTTCCATGGTGCTACTACTAATATTAGCCAATAGGGGGGCAATTGTAGTGGTAGATGATATAATGGTCGTTGTATTATAAGTATTTGTAGATGAATTTGTAATACCTAAAAGCATTTCGGCTGTTGTTTGTGTAACATTATGCCAATCTGTATTTGTAGTGGCCACCTCCAATTTTGCCGCAGCAGCAGCTAAACTCTGATAATAATCAATCACATATTGTGACACTGCTATCGATTTAAGAGTTTTGCCATTTGCATCTAACATTTCTACAAATTCTGCTATTGATGAGACCAAATAGAGCGAAGGTGACACCACCAATACACACACTACATAGGCACATGTTATTGTTATAATAGTGGTACGCATGCCACACCACTGACGATTCTTTTGTGGATAACCAACAGCAATATAACGCCATACAGCCAATGTCACAGTCAACCAAATGGAAATGGTATGCAATACTTGAGCAAAGATTGAGTGGAATTCAATGAAACAGGCCCATGGGTAACTTAATTGTTGTTCACGTGGCAATCTGTCATACAAAATATAGTCATGTATTGTATAAGGAATATATTCAATCATAACAGCCAAATCTGCCACAGCCAAACCAGTCAATATGGCATTTGTAGGTGAACGCATCTCACGACGTGTTAGAACAATAATATTAAGGGTATTTGCTATGGTACCCAATATACAAACAATTAATGATATATAACCATGAAGAATTTTATAGCTGTAAATGAAAGATATAAATGAAGAAAAAAACAAATTGCAATTAAAGTCTTTAGTATAATTCATATACATAGGTATGTATGTATGCATGTAAGTATGTATGTGAAAGTCAGCTTATGTATTTAATTGCTTAATGTGTTTTAAATACCATTCAATATATTTATGTTTTTTTATTTATTAAATATCCTTTTTTTAATTTAAATAATTATTAAATGAAATTTAATCGCATAATAAATTTTATATATGAGTGAGAATATTATATTCATCTTGGCCGTATCAGTAGATCCACTATCTGTAGCATTTTTATACACTACACCATCATAGGTGGGGATGATATTATATGTTTGTGGTGATATTTGTAACACATAAAACGATTGTTGTAAGACCTATCAATCGTCTTAGAATCACTTCTGAGTCGATTAAACGATATATGTCTATCTGTTCATGTAAACATTGTTATCAAACTACAGTTCGCAATTTTGAACATAAATGAAGGAAATGAATTTTAACACATAGTCTTCCTTTAGCCTAATGACGAAGGCTATTGACTCTGATTATAATATGTCCATACAAATGTCCTCCAGGAAAAGAAGTTTTATTTTTTTAAATTGACACGTATTAGTCTCAAAAAGTCTAAATCTCAGTATAAAATTTCATGAAGATCGAACCATATTTGACCATAACCTCTAGGACACAAGGCAATGGATTAGACGGACCACAGCTATTATTTTTAAGAATATATATATTGGATCTTGTATTATAAATATTAAATCAACATTTTGTTCCACACCGCAGCATTAACCTTACTTTCAACATACTAACGGATAGACAGACTGGCCGACGAAGAGTCAGAAGGACAGATGGAAGAATTTATTTTTACATGTTACATATCGAATAACAAATCCACTATAGCATACAACTTTTTGATGAGGGTATATTTTTATTTAAGCAAAAGGCCATTTTAATAAATGAATATAATATGTTAATGAAGGATTGAATAAAATTTTCATAAGCTAATTAAAAAATGATCAATATAAATAATATGTATGTTCTTTTTGTAAAATACAAAAGGGTTATGGAAAATCTTGTTGTAATTTAAAAAGTGTGTGGAAAAAATTTCCTGGAATTTCAGCTACTTAATATATTACTCATCAATAAATAAAAAATAAAAAAGGGTTTGCTCTTAATATGAAAACAATTAATTTTGGGATTTTCTAAAGAATGATCTAAAAAATTTACAGTTCCAATTGGAAATGAAAATATAAATATAATTCTTGGAATCTATAGTTTTACGAAATTTTAAGTCATTTTTTTTCAAGACCTTTTCACAGTGTAGCAGAATCAATAGTTTTGGGAAATAAGCCTATAATTTGTAATCGTGTGGCTAGATTTACATACAATTTCATTTAGTCATATAAGAGGATATTATAATTTTAAATCTGGAAGGCTTGGCTTCGCACTATCTTCAGGAGTGGAGCTATAGGATAAAAGGGGGCATTTGTCACTGTTTAAAGAGCTGTATTTTCAGAAAGAGCTGTATTTTCAGAAAGATTCATGATATCAATAAACTTTCTTCAGTGCTAAAAACCTTAATATATTAGCCATTTTATCCTGAATATTTTTATGTTAAGTTAATTTTTAGTATGAATTTTGGCAGTGACTTAAAATGTTGCAACTACCATAGGGTGGGGTAAATGGAGACTTTTTCTCCTATATAAGGATTGCGATCGTAAAAATCTTAACACACGCTTAGCCTCATAACGGTCTTCTGAAGCAATATTAATTTTTTTATGTATTTTAATATTTAAATGTGTCTACATATTTTGGTCTTATTTGACATCATGTTACTACCTAGGAACGCTCTGGAGTGATACTAAAACAATTACATGGCTTTTGTACCAAAAGAGGCCAATTCTCTAAATTACCTTATCTAAGATCAGTGTAGTGATATTGGACTTCTGTAAAATGAGAATTGAAGAGCAACAAAGAGGTGTTCCAAATATGTTTCAATGTTTCAAAAATGTGTCTGAAACAACTATCAAATTTCAAATAGTGATTAGAAGAATAAAATTTACATTTTTCTATGATCTGCAGTATATTATCAATTAAACAAAAAAAATTAAAATACTAATACAGATTGAATTTTAAGTAAAATAAAAAAATATCAAATGACACAAAATCTATGCAAGAGAAAATAAATGATTTTTGTTTGAATTAAATTTACACTAAGTAGTCTATATGAGCAGTGGAAGATCTACAGATAGGAAGTGTTTCGTATTTTGCTGGAAGATAAGTTAACAGTTTGGCGAATGTGTTTCAGAAGAGTATTGCACACAAATCAAAATATATATTGTCAATTCTTGTTTATTACTTTTACTTTTTTGTTCATAACAAGGGAAAAAATCCAAATTCTTCATTTCTAAGATAATTAAAGTTTTTCTACAGAAGTACCATATTTTAAGTCTTATTAGCTCCACAATTAAAGGGTATGTGAAGCTATATTTACAAATATAAAATTATACGCTCCTCTTTTATGTCTGTGTAAAATTCATCTTTATCCGATTACAAGTTATAAATTTACTTCCAAAAAAACTGTTTATACTTCCCCACTGTGCATTCTCTAAATGCATATCTGTTAGGATTTCTTTTAATATTTGAAACATTTCAAAAAGGTCAGTTAATGGTGTTAAGGTTGTTTATTATTTTTAATTGAATACTACTCCCACAATAAACCTATTCTTTATTTTTAATATAATTTCTATTCTTTTTCCTTATTTTTAATATAATTATTTATTAGGTTATTAAAGAAAACATAAGAGGTCGTCTACAAAAAAATAAAAACACCCACATTAAATTTTATTCTCAGCTATTATTAATGTCAATTACCAAGGATTTATTGTGTGTCAAATGCAAAATAAGATTATTACATTTATATTTAGAAATTTAGCAAAAAATTACATTTAATTTTAAAGAGGATATTTCGTATAATTTTTTTGCATATGTAGGGTAGCCTTTCAAACAATAAAATGTCTGTTTGAAATTTTATATAAATCCGACTAACAAAGAATCAAATATTCTTGTACATTTTGGAGTAACGAAACGAAAAAATTTGCTAATGCATCCTAATTTTCTTAGTGATCGTTAAGTTATTTAAATATACCCTGACATGGAAAAGAAAATGCGTACTCAATAACATGGAATTACAAAATAAAACAATATTTCTGTGGCACAGAGTTTCGGATACAAGACTCTAATCTACTTTTTTGACTCTAATTCTCGCAATAAATCGAGATATTTTCACAATTTTTGTCTAAATATGATATTTTCTATATATCTTTGTAAGAAATGATGACAATAGGATCTTGTGCCTCGTCCGTGTGTCAGTTAAAATTGCATTTATGAAACCCACCAATAACTGACATATATAATATATACATCAGAAGATCAGAAATTCCTTCGAAAATTTTGCTATTTAAATTCAGCAAAATAGGGCTGTAACTGACGGAGATATACTTAAAAACTTTGTTTTAAACCCACCTTACTAGTTTCTTAAGCATCTGCTTGTCAGTAAGATGGCATAAATATTTGTTTTATATAAGATATATTTTGGGATTGAAAATGGGCAAAATACTAGGAACACAGATTGTCCTTTGTACCTTCGTTTCATAATTTTTTACTGATATCTCTTAAACAAAAGCATGTACGTAAAGAAATTTTGTATGGATAATTTATGGGTCAATATAAACTTGAAAACTAAAACTGGAAATGGGCCACCCACTTTACCGCCCTCCTCCAATATAATGAAAAATATCAGTGAATTTTTGTACTAATAGTTCAAGGATCAATGTAAACTCGAAAACAAAAAATGGGCATGGACCGGCCCACAGTATACGTTTCAAAAAATGAAATGGAAATAATTATAGAACTTCGGAACGGGTGTTTCGACTTCCATGAAATTTCACATGGTGTTACTAGAGGTTTTTAAGTTTTGACCATATAGACTTAAAGGGGGTGAGTCCACAGGGTCCCAAATTTGGACATTTTGGATATAAAATTTGTAAAAACGATTCTGTTCCCTTATAGCTGAACCGATTTAAAATATTTTTATATAGGATTCTCCTAGTAGAGATCTACAACGTATATATTATCTCTTTTAGTTTAAGAGATGTTAAGCTTCAAAGAAATAATTTTAATTTTTTTCCTGCCTCGGTTAAGTTTTTGCGTTTTTTAGCGATTTTTTTAATTCCATTTATTTCATTAACAACAAACGGAAGAATTGTACTAAGAAAGAATTTTGAAAAAAATATTTACGGAGGCATTTAAATTGAATTTTGGAAAAAGTCGTTTTTTGTCTCTTTTTTTGGCAAAAAAGTGGTCGTATTCTTTTTCTGTTATTAAAATTTTTTCTTAAGCAACATATACAATAATTATATTTTTCTGAAAATACTTTAAAGGAAAAGAAAGCTTTTTAAAATTTACTTTTGCGAAAAGAAGGGATTCCCATATTTGACTTATTTTTCCAACAAATTTTCAAATTTTTACCTTAATTTCTCAAATCGCAAAGATGACAACAAAAATGGGTTATATTTTTAATATAACCTAAAGTATTTTATATTATCTTGCTGTAAAAAATTTTGCTTCCCGATATCGGTTGGAAAGATATAGTAAAAAAAAATAAAACAATACCGCTTTTGGAATTTTTTAAAGTTTTTTGAAATTTATGGGATTTTTGTAGACAAATCGAAAAAAGTAAATAGCGTTTTGAATTAATCATCAAAAAACTAACAAAAATTTTATGCATAATTAAAAAATTAAAAATTGCAAAAAAAAAAACAAATCTATCCTTTTTTCAGCGTTTTTTTTTTTTAATACATGTGAATCTCAGTATGAACGTAATATTCTGTATTATATCTATTTTACATATAATACAAGTATAGGTCCATAATTGGGCACTTCCCGAATTATCGTACACATAGGTAAAGGTGTCGGGCTTGGCCGACCATACTTTTTTCTTTCGATTATTTCTGTGTAACTTTTTATTGAGTATTTCCCGTAATTTATGAATAAAATTGAAAATTTTAATTAAATATATCTTATTTTATTTGAAATAAATTTTTTTTTAGGATTAAAAAATAAAATTTTAAATTTTTGAATTTTTTGATTTTTTTTTTTTTTTTTTTAAGAAAAATTCCCAATTTTGTATAAAATCAAAAATGTCTGCAAAACATTGACCATATTAAAAAGTAATATAAAAAATATTTCAAACTAACTTTAATGGGAATTTTGTTGATATATCTTTGAATAAAATCTGACAAATAGCTTTCGAGATATATGGAGGGAAACCTCCTCAATTTTACAAAACTTGATTTATTACGAGATCTATAATCAATTCAAATAAAATTATTAACACCATGTATTCCAATGTGTAATTTATTTATTTAAGAAAAAACATACTTTTAGTATTTTTAATTGTATTTATTTAAATAATACGAAATCAATATAAAAAAATTACTTATTACCTTTATTCAACACACGTTTCATATAATAACGCAGTACAAAGTAATAATCATAATAATTGTACTACAATGCGTGTATAATTTACAGTAAACAATCATTTGTTTAAACAAATACATAATATTTTTTCTACAAGTTGTCGCCTTTATATCGACAACATTGAACTTGAATAAATAAAGTGCAAATGTTGATTACAATTTATTTTGCAATTTTTAACTCAATATAATATCGCATTTCATTCATACAAATACTCAGTCTTAGAAATTTACACATATAATACATATAATGTACATAAGAAAATTTACATACATTACATATAATTTATTTTAAAATCTAAATAAAACTTAATGATTCAAATCGTAATTGAATTTGTTTATTTGCCTCTTATACTCACACATTAGTCTAAATAAATAAATACAATCTTATTGAAATATTTATAACGATACTGAAATTCGAACACACATACATAGACATACATAGACAAATACAAATGTAAAATATAAACAATTTTACTTAAATACTTACCTAGTATGAAAATTATCCATGCCAGAACCACAATAAAGTGGTTCAGATTCATTAACGGCCACCATATTGAATGAAATTAAATGAAATGAAATGTATATTAAATGTTAGAAACTTTTTCGTTTCATACAAATAAAAAGAAACCCCAACTTCTTTCTTTTCTCTTGCACTCTCAGCTATTAGTCCTTTGCTACTTTACGTTGTATTTGTAAAGTAACTTGAAACCAGGCAACAAGGTTTTCAACTGAAATTAAATATAAAGAAAAAAAGAAAAAAAGCAATTTAGAAGAGAAAACGACAATAAAATCATGTAATCATAAGTTTGTTTTAAGTTAATAAATAAATTTGTAGAAATTACTCTTACAAGTGGGAGTATATGTTTCTCTTTTGTTTGTTTGTAATTTATATTTAATTAGCATATTTAAAGTATTAAATTTAAATATATATATATAATGCAAATGCCAGTAAGTTTAATATGCAAATGAATTTTATATGGAGGTATTTAAGATAAAAGCAAAAAAATCGTATTCTAAAGCAAATTATTTTAAATATGAAATTTATAAATTAATATAATAATAACACGCATATTTCATATTTAATTCAATATTGTATTTCCTGCGTAAAATGCAATTAAATTTTGTTGAAAGTAATTGAGATAGCAGATCTGAAATCGTATAAAAATAAAGATAAACCGCGAAATTGTATTTTATTTAATTATTTCTTAAATCATACATTTTTTTTTTTAATTGTAGGATTTGCGAAAATACGAAAAAAAATTAACGGTCATATCAAGGTTTGATTGAAAAAAACAAAAATAAACAACAACGATAATTTCATATTTATATATTTTTATTTTCATCACCAAGGCGTATACCCTAGAGTAAAGAGAACAGGATAAAAACTAGTCACGTGAAAGGTTCTCAGGGGTAGTGACCAGTTCCATTTCCGGAATTGTATATGAGAAGAACATGTCTCTCTTACATGGGTTTGTCATTGGAGGTGGCTAATTAGCCTCTTGGGAAATATCGCAGAATAAGTCACAGTACCGGTCCTAGAGGACAGGTTCAGTATCGATTAACCTTTTAAATATTTTTTTATTAATCTTTTTTAAAAATTATTTTTATTTTATAATTTTTATCTAATGTCAATGGCGGCACCCAAAATCGAACCCGTAATCATCTGAAGTATCTTGTTTTATAGTCTTCAATGTTAACCACTCAGCCACTGGTTGTTATTTCGCGCGAGTTACTAAATGTGCACTTAACAAGCATTTTATAAATTGATTGTCAACTGTTAAATAGTGAGTATGTGTCAACTGGTTCTCAATTGGAACTTTGGTGACGAGTTAAGTACTCAACTGGTACTGAGGAGAACAAATTTCCCGCAGGGTAAGTTAGTCATTCCGTTTGTATATTCTATAATATTCATCTAAGTCTCCAAAAAGTATATATTTTAGGGATCTTTATTGATAGGGAAGTCGATATAAAAATGTCTGACTGACCGTTTGTCTGTTGAAATCAGTTTTATATATTAAATTATAGGAAATATTCCTTAGAAATACGTTAATAAAAATTAGCAAGATTGGTTGAAAAGTAATCGATAATATCTTAAGCGAATCTCATTAAAATCGGTCCTTTCTATCGTTTAAACATAAAGGCAAAATTACTATAAATAAAACAAGAAAATATTTAGTCAATGGATAATGTTGATTTTATTATCAAATTCTTGGAAATTACACACAGATATTAATAAAATCACATGTTGCTTAAAGATTTACATTTATTTTTTTCCATTTTCTCTTAAACGTTTAAAGTATTATTTTCGTCTCTTTTGTTAAATATCTCTCTATACTTAAGTGTACCTTTACTATAATTGTGCAGCTTATAGATTTGCACTCTCAATCAGTTCAATTCACTTGATACTTATTTCCATTTGTATTACTACACGTACAATTTGTTTGTATTTTTTCTATTCTAAAAAAAAAAAGAAAAAGTATTTCCTTTTGATACTTATTTACTATCAAAATATAGTTAACAGTTTGTAAGTAAAGAGATTTTGAATTTGTATTGGTAATATGAGAAAGACTTTGATAGCTAAAGTGTACAAATTACAATAAAGGATGTAAAAAAGCTATTTAAGGAAATAAGCAAATGCACTCAAATAAATCGTTTATTGTTTTTTAATGGGAAAATTATTTTTTACCTTTGTAATGAAATTTAATTTTGTTTTTAATTTTATATAAAACGAACTGATTGAAACTGCGTTACAAGTGTATTATTGTATAAAAACATATTATACAAATTAAAAATTAAAAAAATTACCACATAGTCCTGCAATGGATTTTCATTACTTAGGACCATGTCTCTAAATTATAAATTGTAGAAAATTCAAAAAGTACTATCAGAATAACAAAAAATTTACCACAAAATCCCTCGTCGTGTATTCACATTCATTTAGGACCACATATCCTTAATTTTTTGGGTTCATAATTGTAAAAAATTCAAAAGGTACCATTCAAAAAACAAAAAAGTAACACAAAGTCCTCTGTTATCGATTCTCATTCACTTAGGACCACATAACCCTAATTTTATAATTTAAGAAAATTCAAAAAGTATCATTAAAATAACAAAAAAGTACCACTAAGTCTATTCTTTTGGATTCTTATTAACTAAAGACCACATATTTATAATTTCATGTTTCTAATTTCATAATAATAGAAAATTCAAAAAGTACCACTAGAAGAACGAAAAAGAACCACAAAGTCACCCTTGGTGAATTCTTTCCAACGTTGAACCATGCGTATTTAAAAATAAAAAAGTACCATTAGAAAAACAAAAAGTACCACAAAGTCCATCCTCTTGAATTCTTACATACAAGACCATGTAATCTTTAAATATATAGGGCTATATTTCCTTTATTTCATGTTTAATATTTCCTTTATTTCATGTTTAATGTAATTGAAAATTCATTATTAGTTTGAATAAAATGTAATTTCTCCCCCTTACCACATCAAAAATTATATTCCAATAAATTTCTAAATTGTATTAATATTCCACATTAAAATCCTCATTTGAACATTTCAATAAATATAAAAAATGTTTTATGAAAAAAGTACCAAAAATAGGTACGATTTTTACCTCTTAAATATTTGAATTTCTAAAAAGTACCGAATTTGTATTTCTCATTTTTTTATAAATTATGAATACGACATACATTTTATCTATATGTTCATTGGTTTCAAAAATACATATAGTGCCAAAAAAAAGTACCAAAATACCGTTTTTACCCATTTTTCTCCCTAAAACGGCTGATTTTCAAAAAAAGTACCAGACCCGTTTTCAATTATTTTTTAAATGAATAACGATAACAACTTTTTTGTATCATTATTAGCTTGTGAGTTATAAGGTCCGTTTTTACCCCCTAAACATTCGAATTTCCAAAAATACCGTCTTAGTGGATGCATATGAACGGAGATCTACTTTCGTTCCAAATTGTGGGATGATGTCAGTCAGTCAGTAACGGCACTCTTTTATATATTTAGATGAACATTAATTTTCCAAAATTTTGTTACCGTTTTAGTGTTACATGCTAATCATATTATGATGTTTTATATGCTCATAACATTATGTTAATATATATTCTAATCATATTATGTTTCAAAAACCTTAAGTTATAAGTAGGGTATCTAAAATATGTTTGAATCAATGTTTCAGTAATGACAAGACTTATTGTAATTCCTGTATCAGATTTCTATTCAGCATTTCTAGTTCCGTTATTACCTTTTTCATGTTAAAAAAAAATATATTCCATCTTCTACTTAAGATACTTGCAAAAAGTTTTCTTTTCACCTTACAATATTGTTCATACTTCTGTTGTTTTTGTTTGCTGTATGATTTCTTAAGCTTAAGGCTCAGTTTGTACTTTTTTTGTAACAATTTGTATGAAAATATCTGAACAAAAAGAACAGAAAAATACTTCCTTTCACTTTAACTTTACAATATTGCACTTTGCACAACAATTGCCATCAGTTGAAAAAAGTTTCATCTTATTTCAATAGCAAAAGATTCACAGTAAATCTAATAGTGTAAATTGGAAACTATTTTGAATATTTGGTTGGTAATGTAGCTAGAAAAACTGTAAATAAATCTTTAAGGCATTAAGTTAAAGGATTGTATAAAAATACAGAAAAAATACAAATTAAAGTTGATATATTAATATCTTCTCTCCTTTCCTTATAAATATTTCTTATATTTTATTTAAAAATACAAAATAATGAATTAATTTAATTGTGTAACCAATTATCTTAATTAAAGTCAAGAATAACATACAAAATTTACAATCCCATATTTTTTTTTTACCTTTTTATAGCTAAATTTTTTTCGAAGGCAAACATATGTAAATGTCTTTCCTATTAAAACAAAGGATATGCTTGTAGTTTTTTCGCCATAACTTTATAAATAATAGCAATATTCCTTTACCTGCACAGAGATCTGTTATTTATGTGTTTCATTTTTATTAACCCATCGTATGTTATATACATCCATACATATCGAACACTGACTGCCAAAATATCATAACCGACTACATTTTCGAAATTCGCTTTTAATGAAAATCAGTAATTTGGAATCATCGACATATCTACATATCTAGTAGTAGTAGTAGCAAAATCATAAATGTATAAATCTATCATATAACTATGTATAGAGAATCACAAAAATACTTCTGCTGTAAATTTTTGTGTTTTGCACATACGACATTTTAGCTATTAGGGCTGGTTATATTTTTTTTCTCAATATTTAAACCATTTAAATCACTTGACAACGAAACAAAAAGTTACAAGAAAAAAGCAAAGATTGTACATAGCAATTAAATTTAAAAATATGTTCGAACTCTTGTTGATTAAATTGTTATTTTACTCTACGCAATGCACAATGGGACAGAATCGGAGTTTTTTGGAAATAAATCTGAAACTTTTGATTGGCTGGTTGGATTTACATGAAATTTGGTATAGGAGTAGCAGAGAAGTGTTCAATGTTAAGTTTCAAGGGAGGACTAAACATACCACTCAGGGGCGGAGCTAAAGGGCTAAACTTGGGTAGCTTTTTTATATATATTTTTTTAACGCTTGCCAAATTTTTGTTTCCTGTGTGATTTCAAATACTTATAGATTATTGTAGGGACCAGTACGACCTACAAAAAACATGCTTGCATATCATATTTATATCTTATAGTTTTTGAGTTATTTGCTTTTGAATTTTTAAGTACCTCAATTTCTTTGATCCGACCGATTTTATTTCTTTTGACTTTAGCTAATTGAAGAACAAATTTATTGAAAAAATTACTTCAAGTTGATATCTTTATCGTGTCCAAAAATAAATCATTTTGCATTTGAAAATTCCAAAAATTACCGTTTTTCTGCCGAAAAAGCATCTTCATTCCTTTTCCTCTAAAATAAATACTATAAGTGGAAAATTATGCATAATTCCAAAAAAGGTGATATCAACACTTAAATAATCACATTAAATTTACCAATTTATTAGCAAGCAATAAAATATGTTACTGGCGGAATAGTGGTGTACATCCGTCAGTACTTTAGCATTAATTCTGGCAGAATGAAAATGTTCATTCGTATATGCTTTAGAATAAAATAGTTCGAAAATGGCACATAAATCAGGTAAAAGATTAACTCCATGTCAAAACGGATAGCACTCAGACTAGAGTTTTTCTATTTCAATGAAATTCATTATAAGCCTTGACCATTGGAAGCGTTTCTAAGCTATGACTCATGTTCTTTTCGGTCCGGAAATATGACGGTTTAAATAAACGAAAAAATGTTAAAAATTTTACAAATAAATAAATATTTAAGTTTTAATAACTTCTGAAATATATATGGTAGATCTTTAGTTATTGCTGTATATTAAAGGCAAAGATATTAGCTTCCATATGGATATAAAATTTAAAGTTGGAGCCTTATTTCGTTTAGGAGTTATATAAAAATATAAAATCCAATTTTTAATAACTCCTAAGCTATAGAAAATAAGAAGTTAATTGTAGTTGAGTTTAAGGGAAACATTACCATAAAAATGATATATAATGAGCTACTTTAGATCGAAAGTTTAAAGGGTAAAATAAGACCTACAAAACATATAATAAATGAGGATTATATGTTTTCTGCAACACATCAGCATTCGTGATGTAATAATCAAGAAAATCATTTAAGACTTAAAAAAATATATATTTTGGGTCTTGGTAATATTCCATCTGCTTGTCTCTCTGTCTGTTATAGGCAAGAGGAAACCACCTAGAACGTCGTAATTAGGCTCAAATATTTATTTTATATAAAGTAGTTGATTCGATTATTTTTTAGATTTTATTAATAACATTTTTTTTTCTTTGTAATTTTCATCAACTGCATTATCAAAAATTGAATTAAATAAAAACAATACAGCTGCACTTGTAAATCATAAAAAATAATTAAACAATGAAAATACTCAACCTCAACACAAATTAAAATGGTTCGCCTGTTTCTTCTTTATGTCTCATTTTTTACAAAAATCAGACAGACAGTAGTGTAAAAACAAAATATACAAACTTTTCCCTTTAATTTAAAATTTTTACGTGATCTGAATAAAAATTATAAATAACAAGACAAAAAACTGTAACTCATACTTTAACAAAAAAAAAAAAAAAGAGAAAAAAAAAAAAAAAAAAAAAAAAGAGAAAATAAACAAATAAAATTTGGTTGTTGTTGTGAAATTCAGCTGAATAATAAATTTAAATTTTCTTTTTTCTTGATTTAAACTTTAACATTTTCACGCATTCAGACTATTACACAATACAAGCATTCATGCACACTATAGTGTGAGTAAATTCATCATAACGCCCAAAAGTATGTTCTTTTTTTTATTTAAGTGTGTGTAGGAAAGTGTAAGCATTAGAAGAGAAAATATATATATATATATATATATAAAAAATGAGAAGAAAAACAAACAAATAGAAATAAATGACAAAAACATAAGAAAATGACATGCTAAAATTATTTTAAGCAAAAAAATTGTATAATAAAATCCGATAAAAAAAAGTTTTAAAAAAAATTTTCCAAATACTTTTTGTTCATAAAAATAAGAAAAAAGCACAAAATTTCTTAGGAATTTGTTTTGGAAACAAAATTTAAAATGATTTTTAAGCCAAGGAATTGTGAAATGTAATAATTATGTTTACTTATAAGTATTTAACACTCACTGCTGGTGTAAACATTATATCAAAGTTCTATGTCATCCTATTAACCTTAGTAAAATATTTAATTTTTTACTTAATATTTTCCTAAATAAACAATAACAAATTTAACATTTTGTTAATATTTAAATTTTCTCTTATATTTATCAGCAGATCAATCAATTTATTCTTCATTTCATTTCATTTATTATTTTTTATTTAACGCACGTGTCACCTAATATATTATTTAAAAAAGGGAGAGAAAGAGAAAAAAAAGCAAACTGTTTTTATCTTGATGGCAAATCTAATGAACTAATAAAAAACTTATACTAAACTTTAATCTTTGAATATTAAAAAGCTAAATATGATACCCTGACATGTGTACAAGTACCTGTAAAATATTTGCGTTACAATTTTGGTTGATGATTAGTACGTTTGGTATACTGGTAGTGGTAATTAATTAAAATAGAGATTATAATTTTGTTTTTCTCTTCGTTTGTTCGTGGGTTTTAAATGTTGGTAACACTAATTAAAACTTTTGTGACTTTTGCGGTGTGAAAATTGGTAAACCGCTATGAATTAAGGCAAAAGTGAAAATTAACAATATGAGAAATCAAGATAAATGATTTTGTTATTTCAACAGTAAAGTAAATTATGAAAAGAAAATTTATATTTTGTTTTAAATTAATTTAAATGAGATAATTTATTAAAGATTTAAATTAAATAATCTTTTAAATTTGTTAGAAATTATTTTGAAAATAAAAGTTTTATATTGCATAAAGCACAGTGGGGCCAAAATCAAAATAAATGATAATAAGTCTGGAACTTTGAAACCAGTGAACCGATTTAAATGAAGCTTAAAATAACGATAGAGAAGAAGGTAGGCTTTCAGAATATTATATATAGAGTCTATAGCTAGAGCATTGACACCGCTTCAGTGGGCCAAAGTTGACCACCTCGTGGGTGAAAAACATATCGGAGCTTATAACTTTTACAAATATTAACCGATTTGTAATATTTTTATATTTTTGAGTTCTCCTAAACAACACAAGAAAAAACATGCTCACTGTGCTAAATTATTTCGTATAGTTTAAAGGACATTTAATTTCAAACATAAATTTCTCATTTTTGGCCTTGACTTTTTGCAATTTTGCCCTATAACTTTTAAAATAATTTTTTTTTTTTTTTCAAAAATATGCCAAAATTCTCTATAATTTTCTAAATAAAAATCTCCAATCAGGTCTCAAAAATTGCAATTTTTTGTCAAAAAAAGTAACTTTATATATTTAACTTTCTTAAACATTTTTTTTAAGTTTAATATTTTTTTGCATTTTCTGCAAGAGAGGAACCCAAGATAATTTTCTGTAAAGACCCATATTTTCAATAATTAAAACTTTTGACCTATAAAAATATATAATAAAAATCTATATATATTTTTCAGATTTTTACATTTATCAATTTTCCACTAAGAACTTTAAATCATGTCAAAAAATTATGTGGATATCTATTAGCATTTAGAAATTATTCAGTCTCAAATTTTTGAAACATTACTATATAAACTTCATTTGCATTTGTTCGTATTGTTTCAAGAAAAGTGTGCTAAATATTTTAAAATATTACAAAATATTATACTCAGTTTTAAAGAACACACAATTTCCTTTAAAATGATATATAATATGACTATTTTGTGTTTGTAACGTTACTTGTAAATAAATTTGAAATTAGCAAAGATTTGCAAATTTTTGGTTTTTTTCATGTTCTTTTTGATACGGCCTTATCGCACTGTCTTATCACGCTGCATTACCAAAAATAAAAGGAAACATAAAAGGTTCATCATTTTTTGGGTTTTGCTTATTTGAAATTAATTTACAATAAATGTAATAAACTGAAAATAATGAAATTATATATCAATTTAAAGGAAATTCTGTCTTCTTTAAAACCTTATAATATATATAATTTTACTATATATTTTTAGGAGTCGAACTTGTTATTATTGAAAATATGAATATTTTCGGAAAATTGTCTTTTATGACTAAACAATTTGCATTGCAGCAAACGATATGAAAACATATATCTCTCCTTTATTTTCTGGAGATAAGTTTGATTATATTATTAATTTATTTTATTTTTTCTATACACATTCACTGCTAATGTAAAAAAAATAATGCTGATTTCTAAGAAATATTTGCAATTTCACAAAATGTCACATAGAGTGATAGCAATTATTATTTTCTATTTATTTAATCATATTTAAAATTGTACTTATGTGTATCATAGTTAATAAATAATAATATTTATCAAATATTCTATAGCATATATAATAATTTGTTTATAAAATTATAACACAACACTTGTCAACAAATTAAAATTTAATTATATATTCCTGTCACGTAATACAATACAAATTATTTTAATTTTATATTATAAAACGAAATTTTTCCCAAATGAAATCAAATGATAAACAAAACTAAGTGGAAAATTTTAATATTCAATAGTTTGAATATGTTGTGTTAGTTTAAATATCAACTAATGTTAGTTAGTTATCAGTTATTAAGTTATTAAATTATAATTCTTAAATAATTAATTATAATTATATAAGAAAAACAAAATAGAATGTGTAAAGTTAATTTGCCGGAAGGAACATTTAAATAAATATGTAGTTAATTTAAAAGGATAAAATAATTTTTTAGTTTAAATAAAAATGTGATTTAATTGTAAAAGAAATTTAAATTCCTATATTTGAAACGAAATATTTTTATGATTATTTGTTAAAAAAAGGAAGAAGGAGAATTTTGTTAAATAGAATTTAGAAGACCTAACCTCAACAACAACTTAGCGATTTCATTGAAACAAGAGGACAGTGACTTAATTAAGTTTATTGTACCACTTGTAATTTCTAATATGTGTTTAGAATTTTTGTTATTTGTATTCCTTTTTCGAAAATGTTTTATATATTTTGCCAAAATAAAAAAAAATCACTAAAATAAAAAATGGAAAAATGCTAAAACTAATAAAATTAAATAAATAAATAAATAAATAAATAAATAAATAAATAAATAAATAAATAAATAAATAAATAAATAAATAA
>MINK01172204.1:9015-32748 GCA_001735545.1 Phormia regina
TTTCTTAAAAATAGTTAATTCTTAGTTAAATAGAAACAACAGCTAAATCCCGCAAAAATTACTGCTAAAAGTCGTAGAGCAACAATTCTCAAAATTGTAATCTTAAGAACATTATACTACCAGAAGGAGTGCCTATTTTTAATTTGGTTGAAAAGCTTATTACCTTTATTTTATGTATTCAAATAAAAAAGTTGCAAAACAAAAGCTAGAATGGTATATTCATCTGTACAGAACCTTTATACTTCTGATTATTAAAATGAATAAAAAATTACTTAAAAATTCGAAAATATTTGTGACAGATCTGTGCAAAATAATACAGGTGCTTCAAAAAGTCTAAAGAAGCATTTCGGCACATATCTTGGATACTGATGAAGCAATTTACATATTCAATTTTTTTAATAAATTAATTTCCATTTTTTTTCGCGAAAAAACTCCACACATATTAAAAATGTAAATTTATGAGTTCATTCCTGGGTTAAAATATAGTTTTACTTCAAGAAAAATATTGATATTTAAGAAAGATCTTCACAAGTCTCCTGGAAAAATTTCAAAGGGGTTTCAATGAAGAGCAATTGAAATTAAAAATTTGACCAAACATAGGTATTAACTAACTAAAATAGAGAAGCAAATTCAATTATCATATTAAGGAATATTCTTTAAATCGTTTTTAATAATTTTTAAAATTCTTTTTAAAGAGCAGTGTCATCATGTTAACGTTCATGTTTAGCACCAATATATTTGTTTACTTCCTTTTTTCTTTTGTCAATGAAATTTTATTTATATATTTTTTTTATAAATACATTTATATGCAAGCCATTTCTTTTGCAAAATATAATAATAACAATAAAATAAAAAAAAAATTATCTTAAAATTCAATATTAGTAGTAGTACATTGAAAACGTTGTTGCGGTGTCTTGCATTTTTGAGGTTTCATAACAAATAGAAAAATAAATTCAATGAATGAATTTGAAAAAGCTTCAAAATTTAAAAGTTGGTTAATAAAAATACAACTAAACCAATAAAAATAATAACAATGTCGTCATTTCTACAAAAATTGTTTACAAAACATTTGACAATTTGTGGATCAATGGCGTACAAAATGATGTTAATATTTATTTATTGATTATTTGTTCAATAAACATTTTTTTCTTTGGTGATTGGCTGTCTGAATGTCTGTCTTTGTTTATAGATTTGTTGAACGAATCTTTTATGTTTCTGTTTTTCAGTAGAATATTTATAAAAATCTCATAAATATTTAAAGACATAAAACAGGTGCATTCAAGCGTTTTATTTGTTAAACAGAGAAATTAATTTATCAAATTTTAGTTTGAATTTTAAAAAAGACAATAAAATTAAAAAAATAATAAATACAATTTATCAAGATTTTGTTAAAAATTGTGAAAGAAAAAAAGTGTTAGACTTACATGATTTAATCTGGCTGCTATTTTTGTATGTTCTTCTTGATATGTTTTTCTAGCCTTTCGCTTATCTTGCGACAAGTGGGCCAATTTTTCACATACCACTTCGATTTGTTCGGCATTGGATTTAAACTGTTTAGCTTGTTGATCTAATTCATCCATATAGGAGCGCCAGGATTTCGTTATAAGACTGCCTGTAAATATAAAACGGGATAATATAAATAAAGTTATTAAGAAATTATCAACAATAATAAATAATTTCCCGACACTGCTATCTTTTCCCTCCCAACTTTTACCGGCATTAACAAAGTGAAATAATTTTAACACTCTATTAAGTTTTGAGTAACACCAGTAGGTTTTTAATATTAAACAGACTACAAGCAAAACGGAAAAAGAAAAATAAAATTTGTTACGATTTTAATGACAGGGGTAAGAGTATTTTGCTTATTTGTAAAACAGATTATTTTTCTGCGATATGAAAATTAAATAAGCAAAACGAAATTACCAAAGATACAAAAAACATTATGTGTGCAAATGTGCTGATAATTACAAAAGACAATAAATGTGCGAAAACACTATGATGATGATGATCGTGATCGTAATGTGTTAAAATAAATACCAGAAGAAAAAAAAAGTAATCAGACAGATTATACCATCATTGTACAAACACATGAACATCGAACTAAATTACACTATTGCAACTGGTAATAAGACATTTACTATATTAAGCGGAAATTAAATAACTTTTAATATTTAAGAAAAATCTATGTATGAATGCGTTGATAACTCAAGTATCACTATATATTACTTGGTAATGAGGAATTGCTACTTTTTGCATTTTATTAATTTAAAAAATAATTACTTAATGGTAAATATATATTTAGGAGAAGGTGTTGACTGCAGATTTTTCATTTTAAAATAGACAATTATATAAATTAGCAAATAAACATTCAACATAATGGGAGATAGTTTAAACTCATCTTATTTTAGGAATGATATTTAAAAACGATATTATAGAGAAGTGCTTAGTTTATGAAACGGTTTTTTTATGTTTAATATATCATATGATGCTATATTATCTGGATGCTATATTACTATATGTACAAACGAACAACCAAAATTGTTCTAATGTCAGTAAGAATGGGGCAGGGGCATAGATGCTCCTTTGTTTCCTCCTCTTCCTCATCACAGAGTCATAATCTCTTAGCATGCTCACGAACAATCCAGTGTCCTACAACAACGACTATCTGCATTGTGCCATCCACGATAAGGATTTTTTATCTGCTGGAAGAAAACGGTACTTTTACCAATTAATCCTTAACTCATGTCGATGTGTTTTAAATATTCCCTAACTCTAGGCAGCTCAAGGAATGAATGTCTCCTCATTTCGTTTAGAGATATTTGGCATTTACGTACCAACACCGATGTCAAAAAGAGACTCGAGAGCAATTTAGTCATAACTTGGCTGTCTGTACAGATTTGGAAACCCAGTACAAATACCCTATAATCCTTTTAATCAATTAAGTCAACATTTCAAGAAATAAAATGGTGTCACAGAAAGTAGAGTAAAATAGTTTTTCTTGCATAAAAATGTAATTGTCTTCATTCAGCCCCACTTCACTTCGTCGCCTTCCTTAATTAAAATAAAACATTATACATAATGTTTACAAAATTATAATAAAAAGATTCAATGTAAATTGTAATAAGACATGCGATTTTTATTGTTGCAAATTTGCTAAATAAAATTAAAATAAATTAAGAAACATACATACGTACATATATATTTATTTGTATTATACCGTTATAAATACGATCATAATCAGTGGCATTAAAAGGTTAATGTTAAATAAAATAAATTCGTGATTCAAGTATGAGTATCATCACCTGAATTAATAACAGTAGTATAATTTTATTTATTTACTTATTTATTATTATTTTGTATGATGACGTCTATGATGTAATATTTAAATGACTGGTTTTACCTTTATTCTCCTTGTTTAATGTTAGTTGGCTGGCTGGCCGGCTGTCGTCTGCAATGTTAATTAATTTATTTACTTGTATTTTTTTCCAATTGCAATATACGGTTTAAATAAATTGACACTGTTCATTGGCCTGAATGAAATCTGTTTTTTGTATACGTTTGCGAACCAACAAAAAAGTGAAAGTGTAATGTTTCGCATGTTTTTATTTTTTCGAATTGGCTTTTTGACTTGAAACTCTTGTACCAGAGTATACAATAATGTCCAGATTAAAATGTATTAATTTTATACATTTTAAACAGACAGTTATTTTATATATTTTTTTTTATTTTATTTTTGCAGTTGCATTTGCTATATGGTATGGATTTTTATTCAGGCAGTGTTTGTTTTAATGCGTTTCATAGATACACGCGTATTTATATAATGATGATAATGATTATGACTTTGTTTGCTGTATTAACGAAAATGTGGATTTTTTTTGTTTGTATTATGTATTTTTCATAAATGACACATAGTACATTCAACAATCTCTTGTAATTGCTTGTTGAAATATCCATTGCAGATTTCTTTTTAAAATCTTTTAGATGAATGAGAATGAGTAATATAAATTGACATTATAACATAATTTATATGGCATGATATTAAATTGGCTTAAAACTATAATCATTTATATTTTTTATGCATTTATGAATATTTAATGCTGAGTCAATGTGTGAAACAGACAAAAAAAAAAAAAATAAAATAAATAAATAAAATAATAATAATAATAAATAAATAAAAAAATAATAATATATATTTCATTTTGTATAAATTTAATTGTTTTAATTTCATTCGCCATATGAATGAAACAATTAGTAATGAATTTAAATTTCATAAAAGCTAATAATCGTTATAATTTAATAATTTTCTCAATGAAAATTAACATTTAATTTTGTTTTTTTTTAACTTAGAATATCAGATTTTCTATGAAAATTTTCTAATTTACTGTTAAAAAAAATCATATTTTTGGTCAAATTTAAATTTTTTTCATTAAATTGGAGAAATAGATACCAAATATGTATAAAGTTTTTTTTTTTTTTTGATTAACTGAATTATTAATACAATACATATTAAATTTAGTTATGTAAATCTAATCTTTATTATAGTTATTAACTGTAAATAAGAGACAATTTACAATAAAATCAAATAAAAAAAATAATTATAACTTAACAAATATTTTTTTTTTTTTTAGCAATTAATAATATTATGAAAAAACTAAAAGATTAAATTCTATTTTAAAAAACATTTTACATGCGAACAGTTATGGAAAATTTTAATTTCTTTAACAATAAACGTGATTAATTATGAATTATGATTAATTTCAAAAATAATACATAGTTTATGTCATAAAAATTAATAAATTGACCTTGGGTTTCACAAACTTGTTTTATATTTTCTTCAACAGATATATCATTTAAACCCTAACAAATAAAAACCGAAAAAAATGTTACTCTATTGTCTGTTACAAATCAATAGAGATCGGTACAACAAAAAAAAAAAAAAACACTTTAGCTGCAGGTCATTATACGTAGCTAAAAAAAAAAATGAAGAAAAAAGAAGACGACATCGTTAATGTGAAGAAAACGGTTTCGAATTGACAAAGGTTATGGTTAGACAATAGAACATTTAGTTTTTTTAAGTGGCTATGAATAGTTCGTTTATAAGACTTAAAAGAAAAGAATCATTTTGATAAATAAGGGTCTCTAGATAGAATTTCAAAATCATTGAACTTATGACTTTGTTACGAAATGAAAAAAAATTATATAATACGTAACAGTAAGACTGTGATAAGAAAATCCAAAAAAATATCACATTTTAACGAATATTTGTCTGTTGCAAAAACTTTGTAATTATTTATTGCGAAATGTTTAAAAACAATGAAATCTCTTGTTTAACATAAACGATAAGTAAACGTTAAATTGACGTCATTTCAATGTTTTATATTATGAATATTTGCAGGGTATTCCCATTAATAAACAATAGCAAGAAACACATGTTGATAATGATAAAAAATAGTAAAATTAACTTTAAAAATAAAAAACAGGTCATAATGAATACAACAGAAATTAAAGTAACAAAAAATTAATTTATAAATTTTAATATATTTTTAATAACAAAACAAATTCATATTAGTTTTTTAATTGAGATGAAAATAAATAATAGACAAATAAATAGTATTTTTTATAACGTCTAAACAATTTCATTTTTGAACAAAATTCTTATATAAACTATAACAATATTATGTTAAATAGTCAAATATTTAATCAAAATTAATAATTTCACTAATAGCAAACAACAGCTAGCAACAATTATTTTTTATTTTTTATTTTTTTTTTGTAAAACAAGTGATCATGCAAAATTTCATCAAATATTTAACAAATGTGAGCATTACTTTACACAAAGGAAATTTTAAAATTTTAGTTAAACTTACCTTGCATTTCATCAGCGCGATCAATTTTTAAACCCTGTTGTGCCACTGCGGCCAAACCAATGGCATATTCTTTATCATATTTCGCCTTCAATTGCATGGTACGTTTCATAATTTCCATTAAACGTAACTCGGCATCTTGTCGTACAATTAATGCCTCATGGGCAGCACGGCCCTGAAGGGCCGATGAGAAGCCCATTTTGACCAGTGGACTGCTTAAATATAAATTTTGAAATAATTGCACTTTTTTGCCTATTTTTGTAACAAATATTAAACACAATTATGAATGAAAATGTTGTTTTTTTTTTTTATTATTTTGTTTTGTTAAACTTTACTATTTTCAGCTCTGGCAGTTTAGGGTGTTATCGATGATAAAGTAGTTTTAAAACATTTCTTTGTTCTTTTCGAAAAAATAATAATATATGAGCAATTTTTCACTTTAACACTTGTTGGTTTGTTAATTGGCACTTATTTTTTATTTTTATTTTATTTGTTTATTTTAAACACCAACCCCACCTTGAAATAATTATGGATGAAAAACATGTGAGTGGGGGTTTTTAAATATTTGTATGATTTTCTTTATAGATTGATACATACAAATATTTGCTGTTCTTGTATTTTTTTTTTAATTTTCTTTTAATTTTTTTTTTAATTAGTTATATTTTTCTATGTATATTTATTAATTTTATTTTGCAATTTTTCACTTATGTTGGCAGAATCGTAAAAACATGAGTTGTTTTGCTGTAAGAAAGAATAAAAAAGAGAAAATATGAATAAATATTAAAAAAAAAATATGTAAACTAATAAAGATAATAATTAATAAGATTAATATATTATTAAAATATCATTATTATTCATTTACTATTAGTTTATAGATCGAATTTTACACCATTTGCATATTAAAGTAAAAATCTCCACAAAAAAATATAACAATTCTTATTTAGTGGGATCCGTAAAAGATCTTTTATAACAGTCATTAAATAAGAAAAATTCACCTCAAGAATTATTTTTTAACGTAAAAATAAAATGTTGGTCTATATATAAAGATCTTGTGAAATATAGATAGTTCAAATAAAATACATTTTTTTCAGAACTTCACCTATCACCAAAAATTTTATTAAATCTGAATTTCAAATATGTATTATGGGAAAAACACCTAACATAGTAACACATATGAATATGCAAATTTTCTGCTGCCACAACGTACTCTCTTGAAACGAATTTAAAATGTTAACTGAGTTCTTAAAAATCTCTATTAAATATTCCCTCTCAATATAAATGGTGTAAAATTTGCTATTTAAGTTATGAGGTGTAGTCGCTAGTCGATCGCACTGTGCCAAAAACAAAATATATGTATTTCTTCTTTTTTTTATAAACTTTCACATTTTGTACAATCTATACAATTTTTGTTAAATTTCATCATCATCATCATCACGATAATCGTCATCACGATGATGATCATCATCAACAACAATATTCATTGACAAGTTGTTATTTGTTGTTCGTATTTAGTAAGCAAAATTGTGTGTGGTGGTTTTTGGTTTGTTTATTTATTTTCTCTTATTGTATTTATTTTTTTCTGGCCGCCATATATATATTTTTTTTAAATTTAATTTAATTTCAGTTTGTTCTCATTTTTATCATATTTATTTTTATATATTTTTTATTTTATTTCATTTATTTTTTGCGAATACAAAATTCTTTAAAGACCATTTCACTTTTATTTTCATATTTGAAATAAATCTGTTGCTAGTTTTATTTTTCTTTAAACAAAAATTGTCACGTATTTATGGGGCGAAGCTAAAGAAAAATAATAATAATGATGGATTACCTAGGCTAATTCAGAGCAGTTTAAAATTAAAAAAAAAAAACAAAGAATATGGGAATTTATAAATAATGTGTTAGTTGTTTAAATAAATTTGTGTTTTCTTTAAGGCATTAAAAAAATTTAAAAAAATTAAAAAAATAAAAAAATATTAAACTAAAATTTTTATTTTTATGAATTTTACTAAACATCAATTAAAAAAAAAAAAACTTGGTAACCACAATTTGTATCAAATACTTTTTTAATGTTCTTTTAATTAATAAAAAAATCTTTAGAAATTATTTAAATAATTAAAAAAAAACTTATTAAATATGTATCCATTTTAATTCGTCGAAATAATAATAATTTGCAAAATTATTTTTAAAACAATAATAATAGCAACTTGTTAGCTTAACATCACTTGAACTTTAAACCATCTTTTTGCTTGGTTGGTTCAAGTTTTCTTTGTTTGTTTTTGTTGTGTTTGTTTTAAAGAAAAAAGTTTTAAATCTTTTAATGTAAATGCTATCGAAGTGAGTATCTGTTGTTTATTTGTTGTTTTTGCTGAAAACTTGTTTTTCCGCAAACACACAAACCTTTACAAACATATTTACCATAAAATACCAACAACAAATACAACGATAATACTAAAATAAAAACAAAATTAAAATAAAAACCATTAGATAAATCCATACATTTATTTTCTTTAAAACAACAACAACAATAGTAGAGAATAAAACAAAAGCTTCAACAACTTCTAATGAAAAAAGAGAAGAATTAGTCTTTGATGTAGTTTTGTGTTGTCTTAAGTAACAATGATGCTACAAATGCGATTTGGAATTTATGAATTAAAAATCTTATAAAAAACCACATACATTTTAATAAGACATCACCAATATTTTATTTAAAAAGCACATTTTATTAAAACCTAAAAGCATTATTTGATCCAGTTTCAAGGATCTTTGGAGAAGCTTTCCTTAAACTAATTGTGAATGTAGTAAGATCAGAAAATTTTCTTTCTTATAAAAGAAAATTTATGTTTTAGAAATTAAGCAAATTTCTAAAACATAAATTGCTGAGATATTTCGCAATACGTTTTTTATTCACATTATATCTGTAATAGTTACTACATTGATTTAAATTTCAAAATTGAATTGAAGATTTTCATAATATATCTTATAAGGAATAATTTTATTAAACTGAAGTCCCAACTCAACTCTCTCAAGTTAAGTCTATGCTTGAGGGATTAGAAATGTGACATCTATAATAAGCTGTTGACAACTGTATCGGCATTACCCGAAAAGCTACCATAATATGTAACCACACACGATTTTAAAAGTTTAGATCCCAAACACAACCAAGTGGATTATTTTTTTATATGAAGATTGGCCCTTTCTTATTAGTCTTTCTTTTTTGTGTGCCACATGAATTATCGCAAAGAATTTTAATTAATCGAAATGCAACAATATCGAACCTTTTTTACGAAAATGAAGAGATAATAAAGTCATGATGAAAGGCCGGCAAAAGGCTATCTATGATTTCAAAACCTGATTTGAAGGCAAATAAGTATATGTTGAGTGTTTGGTGGAATTGAAAGCTACAACGTTCAATTCTGAATTCTTCGGTCAAAACTCGGCCGTTTAAATAAATCAATAAGGAAGAACAAGCAGAATGGGAAAATAGAAAAGGTATTGTACTCCATCATGACATGAACGGACCAAACACATAAAATTTACAGCAATTAGCACAGAAGTTTTGAAGCATCCTCCATATAGTCAGAATCTTGCAACGTCTGACTACTCTTTGATCAATTAGTCAAGTTTTTAGCCAATAAAGCACAAATATTCTACAGTGATTGAATAATAAAGCTACCAGAAAAAATGCATAAAGGTTTTGTATAATACTTGCGAATTGATTTAAAATAAAGAAAATTTCAATTTATGTGGATCAGAAAAAAGTTATAGGAGTTAAAAAATATATGTCATGGAAAAATATATGTCTGCATTTGCAATGTGTCTTTGGGAGAGTTTTCGTCAAAATTTTTTTATGAAAAATAGAAAAACTTTTAGTGTCAAATAATTGAATTATAAACCTATACAAAATTAATATCCTTTAAAAAAATCCCAAAACGGTGCATCGACTCAAGCGTAAATAGACTCATTTCATTTAGAATGCTTTGTTTTAATTTTTAAACTTTTTTTTTAGAATGAAGACCGTTCGTTCAGAAATTTAAAATATTTAAAAACTGGATCTCTGTTGAACAATAACTTATGTGTTTATTTTTTAATCCATAAAAAATGCATTAAAGAAATTAACTATTGATAACAATTTAAGCGCAAAATTAGCATCACTCTGTATTTTGTAAATAAAAATGATCTTGTTTGTAACTATAAGAAAATGTAAAAAAAAAGAAAAAATAAACAGAACGCACTCATACATACAGAAGTTACTATTTATAAAGGTAAACCGTAATAAAAATGAACAGAACAGCAACTACAACAACTGAGATGAGAGTGTAATTATTCCTAAGAATTAAGAGGAGAGCATAATAATCGAGTGCACTGTATTACAAAAATAACAAAAAATACAGGCATCAAAATAACAAGAATAAACGTAAAAACAGGTTTATATTAAAAATATATACATATATATGTATATAAACCAAACAACCACACACTAACAAACAATAAAAGAAATCAAAAATAAAATAAAAAAAAAAATAGCAACATAAATGTACAACAACAAACACAATGAATATTATTAAATAAATACAAAACTAACAACAACAACAATGAAGAATTAAAAAATCCAGGCAAAAAGTATCGAACAAGAAATAAATCTTGTTCGTAATCAGATAAAAAAAACAAACACATACTTTAACAAAAAATGAACAACAACTCTCATCTTCAGCTTCATTTTCAACGAAATTGTTTTTGTAAGTGGAGCCCCAACACCAAGTTACTTACAGAATACGACGTTGATAATAATGATGATGATGATGATGAAGAAGAACAAGTAACAGCAAACAACACTTACTTTAAGTTGTTGTACTATTATATTGTTTTTCTTTTACTCTTTTTGATTTTATATCATAAAAAAAATAATAATAAAAGAAACCTAAAAAAGTGTAGATTGAAGATGCACTGTATATTATTTACTTTGTTTTTGTAGATATTATAAATGTTGTTGTATTTACGGGTACTTGTTGGTGGTAAAATAATAAAATTTATTAATGCCGTCTGCTGCTCCAACAAACTGTCACTTTAAATTTGTTTAATCAACTGTGGTTTTATCCAAAAACTTCTTTTAGATTTAGTAACAGAGATTTTAATATCTTTATTTATTAATTAAGAATTTAAATTATTTTTGGTGTTTTATATATTTTAGCAAATTTTTTTTTACACTTGTATTTTATTAACTGTTTCACTTGTTATCCATTTCCATTGAAATTATTGTGTATACTTTAGAAATTTCTTTTTTTTTAATATAAAAATAAATATTTGATTTTTATTTGGCTGTTATCTGGTTGTTGTAAATATTTATTCTATTAACTTTTTTGCATTTATTTATATTTAATCAATTTTCTTTATATTTGAATGCTCTTCAACAATTTTATCTTGATTGTTGTTGTCACTATCGTCGTCGTTTTCGCAAAAAAAGGGGTTTTAGAAACGCACACACACGTTTATTTATTATTGAATTTCATTTGTATTTATAAAACTCTTTATTTATTTTGATTTTTTTGCCAAGAAAAAAAATACAATTTCTTTTTAATTTTATTTTACAACACTCGCACGCACACGTTGCACTCCGTTCGAACGCTAAACACCGAATGTATGAGTTTGTTTTGAATTTGTCGTTTATCCCCACATTTAGTTTGAGGTTCGATGTTGTATGGGAACATATGTTAGTTGTTGGTGTGTGAGTACTTGTTGCAAATCGAACAAGAAACTAGATAAAAAACAGGGTTGCCATAATTTATATAACATAGGATCTTAAAGGTATAATGAAATATACAAACTTTGCTCAAAAATATTAATTGCAATTGTAATATCATTTATATGTCGTTCTGTTATTAAAAAATGTTATTAAAATCGACTAATTAGATTTAAAAAATATACAAATTTAAAGTTTAAAGAAGCTATAGGAGCTCTAGAAGCTATAGGAGCTCAAAGTTTTCCCTATCCTTTGATATATAATTAAATATAACGTCAGTTAAGCAAGACAATTTATGAAGAAGTATTTTTTTATTTTTTTTTTTTTAATTTAAGTAAAATTATATTAATAATTGGATTTTAAAGATTTGAATTCGGAGATTTAGATAGTATGAAACTATACCGAATATATTAAATTGTAGAACTTTATTTTTGTTTATTTCGATAAGAATCATCGATGGTATATAATATCAAGAATTATTGGTATTAAAAAGGAAATGTAGGTATAATTGAAGATGCCAACAATAGATATATACCAAAATCGATCATTATAATTAAATAATCTTATTTTAAATCAACAGGCGGCAGTTAGAGACAATTCAATGAATATTGTAAAAAAAGTTCTTGGGTAACTTATAAAACGTTCTTGAAATCGAAAAAAAATTGAAATGAAGATTTTAGCTAAAAATTAAATTTCAAAAAAAAATCAAATTTTAAAAATTCGTTAGTAGACACTTTACAACACAATGGATTTTTTGGAGTTGCTGCATTTAGCCACATTTGGTAATTGGGCTCGCTTTCTATTTTAAATGAAGATAGCTTTCAGAAAATTATATTTTATATTGTACTGCACCAAAATTTACACCCTTGAAATTTTTATTAAACACAATGAAATAGTATTCACCAACTATCAAACAACATCAAGCTTAAACTAAATCATTTTAACACTAAGAATAAAAACAAACAAGGACATAGACAAAGACAAGGTTAAACCATATGTAATTGTTGTTTTACATTGTAGTCACACATTAATTTTTTACGTATTTAATGAAAATTACATACCCAAATTTGAAAGCCTAGTCTCTATACCCCGTGATTCATTAGGGGCCTATCTCCTCCAAAACAACTCAGCTCTGTTGGTTCATAAGTTACGGAATTATTTAATTTGAGACCACTGTGCACCAGCAGTACAAAGAACAATGAAATGCATCTTTTAAATTGTACCATGTTTACATGGGACTGTGTGACTGGATATATGGATGGGTTTCCTGTTTCTCTGTATCTTGTTGTTGTGTTGTTGCTGTATTTTTAATACTTCTCCAACTCCAACACTTTATTCCTTTATTTAATTTAGAAATTCTAACAAGTAAAACAGCATTTAAACATCATTGTCAAATGTAAAAGAAATTAAGTAGAATCAACAAAAGGTGCAGTTAAGTTCAGAGAGTTTGAAAAATTTTGTAAACAAAGAAATTGTTGTTGTACATTTTAACGACACATTTAGAAACAAACAAACCAACCGACCGACCCAACAACAAACTAAACAGTCATCAACTAATAAATGTTAGAATCATCATGAGATGAAGCTGCTGATGTCTGTGAAAGTAATGGTGATGACATTGTATGTATAGGATATGTTTACATCTTGTAAAGATTTTATTGTGAACGTAACACAACACAACAAATGGACGGTGTCTTTTTCGATTTTTATATGTTTTTGTTAAACACAAGAAATTTTTAAATTAATACACAGCTACTAACACCACTACTACCACCACAAAATTAACACAAACATCCTGATGACAATTGTAATGGATACCACCGCCGTTAAAATTAGTATGTTTGAAATTAACACACCAGACATTGTTGCTGCTTTAAAATAAGCTACAGCACGATATACAGACTATTAAACGGAAATCAAATGAAAGTGAGAAGCGATAAATAATGTTTTTTTCTTCCATCTTTTTCCCGTAAGAAATAGAAAACTATATAGAAATATGCTGGATTTTCAAAGACAATGAGAATGAAAAATAGAAAAAGACATTAACAACACGAGTTGGCAATTAGTGTATGATCTTTAGTTACTCCTTTTGTATATAATTTATTTTAATGGCAGACAGTTTAACTAAATCCAGATTGGGGAAATAAGAACAAACCAAATAATGACATTTCATAAAATTAAAACAAATATTTTCATTTGCAATGAAGTGTCTTCTTAGAAAATTTTAACTACAAAAGCAGAAAATCTTTGATGATTTAAGATAAGATTTTTGGCCATTTACACAGAAAAAAGTATTAGTTGATGAAATATGATTAGGTGATTGCAAATTTTTCGACTTGTAGTTCAAAAATAATGATAATATTATCGAAGACAATGACGTATAAACAAATGACAAAATAACGAAGCATCACATGTTTTAAATAATTAAAATAGAAAAACATTCAAATTGGCAATTTATAATTAATTTTTCATTAGTACCTACTTAAAATCTACTCCACATTATAGTCCGATTAACAACAATATTATACTTAATCCCAACAGTAACCTTTCCCTTGAGTGACCACTGTATTTAATGACTTTATTTTTATCTCAACACTAAGACCTTTTAACAATTGTTAGGATTTATAAAAAATAAAAAATACTATAAAAAGGTTATAGCAAAAAAAGGAATAAAGTAAATTGGCAGTCAGAGTGCTTCAAGTCAAATACTTTGTTGCACAAAACATACACACAAACACATGTAACAAATAGACATGCATCCATATACCATTAAATATTACTGTGTGGCGCATATAATGACGACCGACCAAAAGACGACAGCCAAATACTTCTCTTTCATTTACAAAAAAGAGATAAGAAGGAAACAACTACGCGAACTGAAAATCCATTCAGTTGTCGTAAAAATTATATTAAAATACTTCTATTTAACAATAATTCTCAATGACTTGTTTTTTTTTATTATTTTTATCTGGTTTTTCTTTAGGTTTTTGTCTTCACCTTGAAACTGTAACGAAGTGAAAAGGTTAACTTTGCAAACTACAATAACTTACTGTAGACGAACTTTAAAAACACCAGCAGACAAACATTCAATGTTTGGATAATCTATTCATGATATACGATATATAATATAAACACTTTAGTATTGTGTGAGTAATCCTTATAAAAGTGAAAATATAAACTTTATTCTTCTAAAAGGGTATTAATGATTCGACCAAGAAGTATGTTAAACCTGTAGTTGTTCTTATTTTGAATACGACCAAAATAAGTACAAGTTAATATTGAAAAAGCATTACATGCCATTTATTTAGACTGCAGTCAATTTTATTACCTTAATTCAATAATTTTTCCCTTAATTTGAAGAAGAGATATGCAAATTATTTTGGTGATTCATTCCACCGTTTTTTATTATAAGGATATTTACGAAAATCATTGGTTTGATTTTATAGTTTTGTATTTGTTTTCCTCACAAGAGTTTATTTTTGTTTTTATGTTATCTGCTTATAATCACCTGATTTTTAAGAATTATTGCAAACAGCACTATTATCGTAAATTAATCGTAATTGTAATTTTTTTTACTAGAATAACAGTTATAATAGTTTATTAAATAAAAAAACATGCAAGTGAAAGTGTATAAAAGCTGGTCATGAATACTGGTTTAACTTTTTCTTATGGTCAAACAAATTCTCTTAACAGAAAATAAACTAGACCGGTTAGGCCGATTTGCAGTTAAACAAAATTTATTTGTTTTGCTAAAAAAATGCGTTTAATTGACACTAAAAAATACAGTCATTTTTATAGCTGCAGTAAGTATTTTAATTACGTTGTTTATACAAATACAGTTTTTTTTAGAGTGACAAAACTAATGTAATATATTTTGTTACGATAATGTAAATTTATTTTAAACGAATTTGTTTTTACATTTATATGACTGAAAATAATTTTTAATGTAGATTATTTTATGATGGATGATGATGATTTTAATAAAAGGTGTTGCACTGTGACTAAATATGGAAAAAAGTCGAAGGTAACTATGTACAACAAAGAAATTTTTTGATTGTCTAGTTATTTAGAAAAAGTTATTGAAATTAAACATTTTTTTTTTACAAAATCAAGAATCAATTAATAGTTGTACTACTGGAATCACCATACATATGTTCCAAATTTTTAATTCTATGGAGAGGTTTTTTTTTTAATTTTTAAGTAAAATTATATTCTTTTTAGACGTTTTTTCACATAATTAATGATAACTCAACAAGTTTGAATCCCATATTATTGAAAATTTATATTAACATAACCTTTAATCCCTTCATATATTGTGTTTCAATCGATACTGTAGTTTCGGAGTTATAATAAAAAAATTAAACAAAAAATATTTTATTTACGTGAAAATATCAAATTTTGTTGTTAAAAAATCATGAAAATTCGAAAAGGACAAAAATTGTTCAGTTTTATCACTTTATCACAAAGTCACATGTAAGAGCAACAAGATATCGATTCTTTTCGAATTTATTCCCAAAAACAACTTGTCCGATTTTGTTAAAATAAATTTACAAAAATATCGTTTTTGATGCGATCAATAGTTTCAAAGTTATAAAACAAATTGTTAGGCAAAAAATATAAAGTTAGTAAAAAAATAAAAAAAAAACAAGCGTGAATGTTATATTCGGCTTGGTCGAATCTATATACCCACCATCAACTTTTCCAAATTTTACGTTATATGGGAGGTGAACGGTAAGGTGAGAGACCATTCCCATTTTCCCGAGTTTACATTGAACTATTTGTACAAAATTTCATTGACATTTCACTTTATATGAAAGATGGGCGGTAAAGTGGGAGAGACACTCCCAATTTAGGTTTCCGATTACATGTTTTTGTTTAAGAAATATTAGCAGAAAAGTGTGAAACGGACACTTTTCTGCTAATAAGAATTGTCAATATTTTAAATAATTTGACAATTCTTACAAAAAATGTAAAGAAAAATTAAATTTTTTTCTATAAAAATATAGAAATAAAATAAATTTTACTAGTTTTTCAAAAATCTTCATCTCATTATATCTTTTTAAGAGAAAGAAGTAATAATAAATTCAATTACTGCAGTTATTTAAATTAAATTAAAAATTAATTAATATTAGCAATTTCGTAATTGAAATCGATTTTTACTTTTCTCTGTGAGAAATCTATATCAGTGAGTGATTTTTTAAATCGGTTTCGGTTTTAAGAAATTTAAATGCTCTATAGTCCTTAATTTCTTTCCAAATCCTATGGAACTAATTTAGTATTTTGAGCATTTTCGGCACTTATTTTATAGCATTTTAATGTTATTAAAACTTTACACAGAAAAAATATTTAAAATTATTATTTAATAAAATTAATAACTGCCGCTAAAAATATATAAAGAAAATTGAAAGATTTGTCAATAAAAATGTGGAAGTTAAATAACTTTAAGTAGATTTTCAATAATTTTCAGCTCATTGCGTCTATTTAAGAAAAAGCAGTAAAAATAAAATTAATCATTGTAGTTGATGATATTATCATTTTGATGACTGGAGCAAAATCAATTAAAAATTAATACAATTTCGTAATTGAAGTCAATCTAAAAGGACTACATTAAACGTATATGTATGATCGCTAACAAAATGTATCCCAGATATAATGATTAATTTGTATCAAACCTAAATTCTATTGCTTCGAACTAACAAAATAATCTTTTGTTTATTATTCAGACGAAAGCGAGGTTTGTGAGATCATTGTCAACAGCAAGAGAATTGGGTATATAAAACATTTCCAAAAGATTCTATGTATTATAGGATGTAATGTTGTTCATTATATCCAACAGCAATAGTTGAATATATTTAAATGAAGACACATACATATAATTAAAAAAATATGTGAATAACTATAAATTTTTTCAATTAACCACAAAATTACTATTTAAATTACAACTTCAAAGGTTCATTTTAGCCTTATCATTACAAACATTTCGAAAAACCACATCAATAGTATAATTTCAATATAAAATACACAACTCAATTGAATTTGTTAGCAGTTAATATTTTAAAGGCGTCCAAATAAAATGTCAACGAAAAGTTTAAAAGTTTTGCTTACGCAAAAAGATTTTCAAGATTTCTGTCATTTGCCTAACGTTGTGATGTCCAGTATTGGCTGTGATGTGCATAATAAACCCCAGTCTATTTGGCGACATATTTTAGGGAAGAGTTATTTTCTAATAGCTTGTGTATCTAATTTTTATATATTTTCATTCATTGCAAAAGCTACGTGCAACATGTTTATGTCCGATGAATTTGACTTAGCATTATTGCTGCGTTTAATATCGGGTTTCAATTACGCGTTCTTTTCTACCCTAAAAAGTCTGTCATTTCTTTGGCATATTAAAGGGTTTAAAGAAATTTATCTGGCTCTTGAGAATATGTATCCAAAATCTCGCAAAGAAAAATTATCTTATAGAGTTCATCAACATTTTTGGCCAAAATGGATTTTATCTATTGTGTACTTTTATTTAGGAGTTGTAGCATTCATTAGCACTTCACCCCTAATGGAGAGTATTATTTCATATTTCATAAATATTTTCAAAGTTGGTTGGAGGAATGCAGAATTTGGTTACTACAAATTATATGAAATCGAATATAGTTTCGATCATCGAAATACTTTTGCATATATTATTACCTATTCCCTGGAGATAATGCATGCTCATTTTATTGTACTATTTAATATTTGTACTGAAATTTGGCTACTTTGTTTTAGTCTACAATTATGTATGCATTTTGAATATGTAGCTAGAACATTAGAGAAATATGAACCAAATGATCAAGAATTTGTGAAGGATCAAAACTTTATCGGGGTTTTGGTTAAAAAACATCAAATATTATTAAAGTATGTATGAAATGGATAAAAATTTAAACGAATTTGGCATATTTATCTAAAATATTATCCTTTGCAGTATTGGTGAAAGTTTAAATAATGTTTTTGGATACTTTCTCTTGTTATTGCTGATTTCCACAGCAGGTACATTGTGTTGTGCAGGAGTTTATACTTTAACCCAGGGTTTAGGAAGAGAATTTATAGAATATGTAGCTTTTTTGCCCACAGCAATTGGCCAGTATTATGTTATTTGCCATTATGGACAACAATTAATAATAAAGGTATGTTCTTGGATTAAAAGTTAGAGATGGGAATGTGAATATAGATAGATAAGGATGTTGTTATTTTGGAATGGTCACCTAAATTTAACTTTTATTTTTTTTTAATTTAAGAGTCAAAGTGTCGGTGAAGCTGCTTATAATCATTCTTGGTACAATGGTTCTAAATCATATAAAAAATCAATTTTTATAATCTTAATGCGTTCCCAAAAGGAGATAGAATTAAATGCTTTAGGTTTTCAGCCAATATGTTTGGAAGCTTTTAAAATGGTAATAATAAAAATTATAAAAATATATGTTGAAAATTTATTTTGGAATTGTTTTTATTTCAGGTAATGGGTGGAACATATCGGGTCTTTACTTTGTTTAAGGAAACTATGCTATAAATTAAGTGTATATTCATGTATATCATACAGCACTGGCTTTAAAAACGCATAGTAGAAGAAGTGAATTCAAAGGTTTTGAAAAGGAAAATAAGAAATTGTTTGAGACTGTTGACTGGAAGGCTTGACTAAAATGTTATTTCCATAACATTTGTTGTAAAAATGAAAAATCAAATTGAGTTGTTTGGTCAAAGGTCAGCAGATATAATGAAGCCGTTTTATAGATTGAGTTAGAATTTGGTAAATATTAGTTGGATCTTTAGCTTAAACATTTTTAAATTTTTTTCACGCTTATTTCTAATTGGAATTTAGTTTTAAATAAAAAAATAATAGAAAAAACATTTTTAATTATTTTAATAACATATTAATTAAATACCACAGAGCAACAAGAAAACATTGCCTCAATAAATTCAAAGCATATCATTAGTGTAAGAAAAACCCTCTAAGTTTGAATTTTTCAGAGTTGATTGAAAGTAAAATCACTAAAATTTTAATTCTATACAGAACAATGTAAAAATTGACTTTAATTACGGAAAATCGAAGTTAGAACTTACTTTGAAAAATTCATTGATAAAAAATTTGTCACATAGTAAAATAATTATGTATTTAAAAAAATAAGTAAACCACGCAAAAGTAGTTGGAACATATTTTTAATCTGTATGGAGAACGAAACATTTGAAAATTCCATGCAATTTAGACTTTGATCATTATAAAATTTAGATAACGATCGAATCAATTTAAGTCGGTTGGCACCAAAAATGTATACATTTTTTTCAGATTTTTTTGTTTTTGTTTTTTAATAATATGAAATTATTAAAATACTTTTATTCTCATAAAGTAGTAGTTTCTAGAATTCACTTAATGATTTAATTAAACACTCTATATATGTATTATTTTTAATGAATTTTATGTATATAAAATATTTTCTGTAGAAAACAGACAACAAACATAAACTAATTAAGACAACAATATAGAAATTCTCAAGAAATTAAAAAAAAGTTTAAATAAAAATCATCCGATTGTTGAAGAATATCAAGCACCACCACATACGCATTTTAACATAAATACACTTCATATGATTTGCATATGAAATAAATCACAAGAAGTAAGTAAAAATATTTAAATTTGGTTAAATGCGAATATCTTAAGTACACTATTCTTAATTTGTGAAGAAAATGCATTTCTGGATATATGAATGGATATATGAATAATATAATATAATGGCACTAATTAAGCTTTACAATGATATAATTATTGCTGCCTAAAATATTATGCGACTTGCATAGAATATTCATATGAGGAATTTTAGGCTAAGTGGTTCCTACGTCCAGGTTTCCTTGAATTTAGTGCTGAATTTATAAATGACTTGCAACTTACATTACAATTTTATTACATGAAAAAATATCCATTTTATTTTTGTGTTTCTTCAAGCAACAAGAAAAAATCTCAACTTTTTTTATATTTATAATACATTTTACAAAGGTTCCTAAATAATACATAATATCATTCAATTCCTGTACCTCTTTCAAAAATGGAAGAGAAAAAAACACCAAGTACAATCAAACAACAAGACTTGTAAAATAATTTAACAAATATTCCTATTTTATAGGAATCAACTGTAGTTGTTTGGTTCTTTAATGGAGAAGGGAGTATAATCGAATAGTTTTATTGTGTGTAGGGAATATTTATTTGTATATAGAAATGTGCGTATTAATATTTCTATATCCATACAATGGATACAACAAAAGGAACCTCTCAATAACTACTGTCATATTCATTGTACACACATGTTTCATAGGGAGTCAAACAACTGAATAGTACAACACAAAAACACAGCAACAACAACAACATCAATAATTGTGTAACTGACATAAAGAAAATTCTTAAATACATCATAATCAAGTTTATGACAATCGACAATAAAGATGACGACTCCGATGTCTGAAGTGAATAAAATGAAGAGGAATACATATTAAGTAAATTTGTTGAAATTTATACAATGCAATCAAAAAGTATTCATACTTGTTTATATTTTCGAGTAGGATTTTTAACAGAAATTAATTTCACGTTCACTAATTTCTATGTGAAAATAATATCTAGGCCATTTCGAATCTGTCTAGGAAAATATGCAACTTTTAAAGATTTTTTGTTAGCGAGTTTACTTGGGCCTTGAACTATTTCTACATAATTGGGAAGATGAGCGGACAAACAAAAGCTGTATGTGTTATGAATTGATGTTACAACCGACATTGTGTTTCTATAATATGCCTTAAAAATGTTTAGTTTAATACCTGATTTCGCCCATTATAAATACATAACAAATCTTTTAAAAGATTAACATTTGATCTAAATCCCGACTCCCTAAAAGGTTCCACTTTAGGCCTATGCTGCTTTCAACGGACTATCGGATCGGCATGAGGACATAGCTAGATCGACACTAGGATCCAAGGTATATAGTTTGTGAGGTCTTAAATGACACGCTACAACGGAATAACAAACCCAATATACCTCCCATTTTTTATTGAATATAAAAAGTAACATTTATGAACAAAACAATTAAGAACATTTTCCACTGTGAAGTGCCCTCAAAGTTAACTTGATGGATTTGTGATAATCAAATCTATATAATAAATAATAAAATAAATTTAAATCTAATAATTTCAAGAAGTGTCAATAAAACTGAATTAAAAAAAAGCATATTTTAAAAATTCTTTTAATTATATATTTAGTTTCCATACTTTTTGACTGCACTGTTTTAAAATATATGTATTGTACGTAAACCTACAAGAACGTACTACGTACGAGTATTGTAATCAATAAAATGATACGATTATTATTTAGGTAGTTATGTTTTAACTTAAAATGTCTGTCTCTCTACGGAAAGTCACAACTTGTAGTTTTCTATATAAAAGTTATTGATAAGTTTTACTACCTCTTTATTCTCTCTGTGCAAAAGTCAATTTAACTGTATGTCTTATGTCGTAAAATTAAAAGGGTGCAGTAATTGTTTGATTTTTATTATTATTTTTTTGTAAATATAAATTCATTAAAAAAAAAACCAATAAAGAATTATCACTTTCTTTAAATGAAATCAATTTTGTAAAGTGCAATAATTATGATACCGCAAAGAGAACTAAAACGACATTATAGAATAATATATACACAACTAACTGACAGTTTATATACAACATTAAATTGCTAACAAAAACAACGTTTGTTGGTGCCATTCACCATTTAAACGATAATTAAATATTATAAGCAAGTGAAAATAAGTGGACATACAAACATCTCTCTACTCTGAATAAATGAAATTGACTTTAACTATTTGTAATTCTATAATGGAAAAATTTTTTTTCTTTGACGATCTCGATATAAAATATATTTATTTTTTATATAACTATTCATAATGTATGTATGTATGTATGAATATAATGTGTCGTTGAGGAGTAATTGCAACATATCTTTGACTATCAAACAAACTACATGTTTATTGCTTTTGTCTGGTTCAATGGGAGTGTTTGTGTGTGTTTGGTTGACTGTAATATTATACACAATTCGCATCTCATAAAGATAAAAATGACAAACTGATGTTACTGCTTGCTACTCTTTAACTACAACTGCTGCTGAAGATAGCTAGCAGATTGTTTGTTGCTTCTGTATATTTTGTTCATTTGTTTGTTTTACATATTTTATATGAGAGGGTCTTTAAATAAATTTAAAGAAATATGAAAAAGTTCAGGGCGATATAGTTGAACTTATTCATCAATTTCTATAATTTATTCAATAGCTTCAATTAATGAAATGTCTTGCAACAGTAAGAATAAGTCAATAAAAATATAAGTAGTTTATGATTGATTGAAGATATATGAAGTATTTTAGAGAAATTGCTTATTTGTAATTTGATCTACGATTTGTAATTTACATTAATTAACTCTTTTTCCATAATTATCTAAAAACTACGACATGGAATAAAAAAACCGTCACAAATTAAAATTTATCAGATTTGCATTGAAAATCATGTAATAATAGTTTTCAAAATTCTTAGAACTATTTAAATTATATTTTAATCTTTGGAATACCATTTAATTAGTATAGAAAGTACATACTTTATTTTAAATCTATGATCAATAAAAGCTTATGTACTCATAGTGAACAAAATTCCTATTCCCTATTTCTTCATAAAAATATTCCCTAAAGTTTATTTTCGAGCATTTCACATAGGGTCAAAGGTTACCAAACGTGGCATTAAATAAACAACTTCGTTTCAACATACAACGTGACTAACAGTAATTGATATCGTTGAAAAGATAATTTTCTCGAGATTTTGATCATATTTTATCACTGTAAGCCACCAAACAACATATTTTCATTATTGTTATTTTTTTATGTCTTTTGCTTCATTTTCTGATACCCTTAAAATTGTTTAATCTATAAATAAAAGCTAGTTTTGAACGTTAAATTAAGTTTAGGTTTTTTATATAAAATATAGATTTTTATGAAATGATTGGAGGCCATTTAAAGAAACTAGAGCCAATTTTAGGTTTTTCATATAAAATAATGTTTTTTGATGAAAAATTCAAGTGATCACA
>MINK01172205.1:0-24439 GCA_001735545.1 Phormia regina
TCATAGTATGTTGCTCTTAGTTTATGGTCACCAGAACCATATTTTTTCTCTGCGTGCGACTACACCGATTTTCACAGATAGTCCCGGTAGCGATGGTCGATATAGGCCCACTTCCTTAAAACTCTTGAACTGCTGTAAAGATTTCGGCACACAGATAGTATCAGTACCAGTAGTTGTTACAGGCTAAATTAGAACTGGGTTGGATGTCACGACAACACTTCACGTTCACCTTTTATAAAATTCTTAAACGGTAGCAAATACTTGATATTGCCTAATAAGATTAGCAAAACACACCGGGTTTAGCTCGTCAATAACATTTAGGAACACATTCAAGTATTCTTGAATTTTTTTACCAGAACATTTAAATATTCACAATTTTAGTCCATGAAAACCATTGATAAATATTTTTAGTAAAATTATATTTTATGCCAAAGTAAAACTTTACAAAGGAACTTATTACAGTTTTAATTTGAAAACGCCACAATGATTTTTAAAAGTCATTAGGAAACCATTTCTGATATCGCTATAGTCTAGCTTCACTGAAATAACGTTGCGTGTATACCCCGCGAAAAATTTACCTCTTCCAGCAATTCACGTTTTTTCTCTCCAAGTTTGGGTTCCTGCTACATACAGCATTTCTGTTGAGTGCTCTTTAACGAGATATATGTTAAATGATAAATAATTCCAAAAGCTATTAGGCTCTGTTTTGAGTAGAATTTTGACGTAGAATCCCCAGTGAAAATACTGCAAAATTTTAAAAAATTTTTAAAATTAGGTTTCACCACTTTTGCATAATTTAACACTGGTTAAGTGCACGCTAATTAAATCCGTACTGGTCCTTTTCTAAAAGTGTTTATAGTCTACATTAGAAAAATGTGACATTTATTTATTTAAATCCGCGACTATAGCAGTAAAATGTAATTAAAAAAACTTGTTATTTTAAATTTTTTTTTCGGAATTTTTGACTTTGGGTGCTTGCCGGCGCGATATGGAACCATTTCAGGTCTTGATTTCTTTTTCTGTTATAGCAATAATTGTTGTTAACATAATTGCCTCAAATGTTCTTTAAAAAAAGCTAGATTTAAAAAAAAAATATTTCAGGTTAATGATCGGTTTCATAAAGGCAAACGTAAAAAGAGAATTGCCCATATATTTAAATGTTTAATATATATAATAATAACAATTTTTTTACACAACTACCTACTTGACTTGGTTTACATACATACATTTAGTTCTTGCTTTTATAAATCCATTATACCAGACGTTCATAACTACACTGAGGGAAAAAATGATTTCAAAATTCTCCTTTTTTTCATTTTCTTTCTCAACTGGCTACAACTTTGGTTCAGCGGTGCTCAAAACAAAGAGATTTGAAAACCTCGACCGGATTTCTGCATAAAAATGGCAGCTGCTTCTAAAGATATTGTGAAGCCCGAAGGCGTTGATTCTTCCTCCTCTCGTCGCATCCGTATCTGCGTGTTAAGGGCCTAGTACGCAGGCCAACAAAAGTTTTGCGTATTACCACCCGTAAAACTCCTTGTGGTTCAAAGGTTCAAAGACTTGGTATCGTTTTCAGATGAGAATCCACAAGCGTATCATCGATTTGCATTCCCCATCTCAGATCGTGTAGAAGATCACCTCCATCAACATTGAACCTGTCGTAGAAGTTGAAGTAACCATTGCCAATTAAGGAATACATCTTGATGATGTAAAATTTTAAGCTTTCTTTTTAATAAAATTGACAATGGAAATCTAAAAAAAATCGCTATTGTTAAAAAATAATAATAAAACAATTATTTAATAATTTGATGTTCAAATGGTGTCAATATAAAACATAGAAGGACTCAATTTACTTTATGAATTTGAACACGTACTGCTGAGTTTGAACTTATTACTCTTATTTACACTTTTGATAATAAATTGTATTGTTTTCCTAACGTTTGCGTTTAGTTTTTCTCTGAGTGTATACAGTTTTGCCTGCTACCCTAACAAACATTAAATATTCATAAATCAAGTCAGTTAAGGTGCTTTTAAACAAATCTATTTGATGGTCTAAAACTTTTTATTTAAGAAAAATATAAAAAAAAGTTTGAGATAAATGAACACTTTACAACGAATGCAAGCAAAGAGTTCTTATATTTAAAATGCAGCTCACAAAAGTTGCAAAGGGAATATACAACAGAATATAAAAATAAAAAAAAATATGTAATAATTTATTTCTTTAACAACCTGTATTAAGGCTCTGATAGTTAACAGGCTTATAAAGTTTTCTTTTGAATATATATTTTTTTAATGATTTAAGAGGTGCTAAAATGAAAAATAAAGAGAAAATGTATCCGTAAATAAAGTTTTTAATGCTTTGAACAAAATTTGTTAAAGATAATAAAATATCTTTTTTTTTCTACTGCTTTTATCAAAAAGAAAAAATTAAGAAAAAAAGAAAAAAAAAACAATTGATTGCTTTTGGTTTTGTGTCTACTTTTTTTATCCTTTAAAACTAAAGAATCTATTTCATTGATAAATCTTTTCTTTTCTTTATTTAACCCTTTAGTTTGGAATTCTTTATTTATCTATTCTTTCTGTTTTTTATATCTGTGTTTGTAGTGTCTGAGTGAGTGTGACTGTGAGTGTTTTTAACAAAGTAGTTTTATAAGTAGAATTTACATTTTCATTTGTATTATTGTTTTTAGACAATACCTTTTCTCTTTTCAGCACTTCAGAATTTTCACCAGAAAAGAAAACAAAACAATAGAATTTGTAGTATTTCAATATTTTCCTTTGTTTTGTTTGTCTTGTCCTTTGTTTTCTTTTCAAATTATCCTTTTTAGTCACAGTTTAGGAAAAAAAAGGTTTTCTTATTTATTTGTATGAGAAAAAAATATTAAGGCTTAAACAATTTGTCGGAAAAAAAATTTCCAAATTTTCTTAAAACTTTTAATAAGCCTTTAAAGATATCCTGTGGTTCAGGATAACAATCTATATAACATACTGTACCTACTTCTAGAATATGTGGCATACTAGCTTGAACATAATATGTTAAATATAAAATTAATTGAATTTGTATTTAAAACAAAACAGCAAATTTAGAAAAATATAAATGAGTTTGGCCACAAAGCATTAATGGGGTTGATTTTATAATAATATAATCACCATAATCATTATTATGATTGTTGTAGCCATAGTAGAGTTAGAAACTCATTATATATAAAAATAAAACTTGGTTTCTTAAATGTTCTTGTTTTATTTAAACTTTCTTTTTCTTAACAGAAATAATGAAAATTCCCAATTCTTATTTTAAAGAAAATTTTTCACCTTAACGCATTACAAAAAGCCTAATCAATCTAAAATATCTTAAATCTTTTTATTTAAATAAGTAGTTTACAAAAAGTATTATACAGTTTCTTTAGCACACCTTTAAAGGATTTAATAATTTAAACAACCTTTTTTTTGTTGTATCCTTTGTGTTTATTTTTTGTGGCTGTTGGATTTAAATTATTTTTTTTTTGTTGTTTCTTTGTATTTCCTTTGACAAAAAATAAAAGCAACAACAAAATAAAAGGATAATAGCATAAGAACTGAAATAAATGGTAGGATTTACCTTAATGTTGTGTCAAAATTTTTATTTAATCTCCTCAAATGTATTTAATTTAATTTAATGCTTTATTTTCTCTTTTGTGCTTTTATTTACAGTTTGTGGGTTGGGAAGAAGTGCCCCGGCCAAATACAAGAGCTGAAATTGTCCAGGCCATGAGAAGGATTCGGGTAAGTTATTTATAAAATTGTGTAAAATAAATATTTAAATCTTTTTCATTTTAAAACGAAATGTATTTGAATATCTAATGAAAATTTAAATATTTATAAAGCTAGGAAAAGGTTTAAATATAAAATAGATTGTTAGGGGGAAAAATAAAAAATAGAAAAATTGAACCATTTTTTATTTATTACTCAATTGGTTATTATAACCTTCACCAAAGGTGTAAAGGGAAGAGCGAAAAATTTTATTCATATAGGCAAAAGGTCTTTCAGTTTGTCGGTTGAAATGGCGTCTATGAATACATCCGAAATGGTGGTTGTATGTCATAAGTATCAAAAGATTGGTACTGATTTCGAGAATTTTGCTATTGAAATTAATCAGAAATTGCCTTATAAAAGAACGATAACATTTCATCAAAGTTGTAAAGGGAATATATAAGTTTGGCATTATATTTATAATTTAAAAAATGTTCATTGAAAAGCAACAAAGTTCATCTTTTGGATCTTTATAAATAAGACAAATCGTCAGTTTGTCGGTTGAAATACCCTCTATCCAAATCGTGGATGTATGTTATAGTCATCAAACAATCGGTAATTATTTTGAGAACTTTATGTTGCCCTAAAGTCCACATTCATTATAGGTTTGAAAAAACTCTTTCGAAGTTGTTATTTGGTTTACAGAATTTGTCTTTAGGATTTGAAATCATGGAGGAAAATTCAAAATCACCTATGTGAAGTTATCTTTCAGAAAAGTATGTATTATCGTACGTTCTAAGATAAAATTTTATTTTAGAGAAAAACAAATCTCAGAAAAAAATATTATTTTCAAGTTCCTTCAGTTTTGCCGATATGTTTTTTTTTTTGTTTTTGCCCAAGTGGGTGAAAAGGTTTAAAAATGTGATAAAACATTAGACCAAAATTTATATCTACTGATAAGTGCAAATAACTGTAACGTGGTTTTATCGTCGGCTTAGTAGTAGTTCAGTCGTGTCCAGGGTCGAATTATGGATCCACAAAACCTTAAGTTAAAACACATTATTTTTACCCTTTCTGGGGTTCAGAACTATACATGATATTTATTTAATCTTTATATTATTAATAAAAAATTACGAAAATCTTCGATAATTCTTTAGGCTCAGTCGGCTTCGGATTCGGCGGCTTGGTTCGGATGCTAGCTCGAGCTTAACTGCTTAATTTAACTTCGGATGATAGTTCAGACTTATCAGATTAATTCGGCTTCGGGTGACAAATTCGGGTTCGGATGACGAATTCGGGTTTATTAGGTTATATTGAACAGTAGACCGAAGTCTCTGTATTGAACAGTAGGACCGAAGCCTCTGTATTGAATAGTAGACCGAAGTCTCTGTATTGAACAGTAGACCGAAGTCTCTGTATTGAACAGTAGACCGAAGTCTCTGTATTGAACAGTAGACCGAAGTCTCTGTATTGAACAGTAGACCGAAGCCTCTGTATTGAACAGTAGACCGAAGTCTCTGTATTGAACAGTAGATCGAAGTCTCTGTATTGAACAATAGGCCGAAGCCTTTGTACTGAACAGTAGACCGAAGTCTCTGGTACAATGTATTATTTGGTTCTCGAACTAGGTCCGAGCCCCAAACTAAAAAAAATTACCGATTCGTTTCAGTGGCTACTGATTCGTATCAGTCGGTTTCGATAAATTATCAAAACCGTGGCAAATTCTTGTCTCGTTTGAACCGCCACCGCAACATCCAACCTTAAAGTTGTGGCTGCAGCAAATAATAACTAATCCAGCAAAAACTTTTTGTTTTTCGGTAATGACAACACTTATTAACGTACTTTCATAGAAAGTAGGCATCACTATTATTTGCCTTCTCTACATTACATAAATAAGTACTCAATAGTATAATGGAAGAGTAAGTTACAATCACATGGATCAGTTGTCTAGAGCGCAGGATTAGCAACCAGAAGGTTGTCGGTTCAACCCCATTCTAATGCTTTTCGTTTTTAAACAAAATGTATTAAAAATATATTTTATGCTAAAACAAGTTTTTTAGCTTTAAAATATTAGGTGAGAGATGGTGTACTGAGTAAGACGTTAGTCATTAAAAACGACTAGTATAGGTTCACAAGTTCAATACTCATTGACGACAAATTTTTTCTTTTTATTTTTATTTTTGTTTAGGTACATATTTTGTAGTATCACTAGAGTCTAAAAATAACTACTAGAATTCATGGACAACTCGAACAAAAATAACTTATAAGAAATCTTATAAGGAAAAATTTAAAATTATGAAAACTTGAGGTAACATTTTTTGAGCCTATAAGCTACACTGTTAAAGGGTAGGTAGCGCCTTGTTATACGCTTAAAATTTTATACTTCTCTACTATACCCGTGTGACATTTTGTGTAAATATAACGAGTCTATTACAAGCTATAGATTTATTTAAAAAACTTTTCAATTCAGACCTACTGTGCATTGCAATATTTATTTTTTTTTAATTTTTCTACGTTTAACTATTTAACGAATTGTTATCTAAAAATTTTCTAAATTAGTTTTTTTTTATGTTCAGAAAATAGCGAACAGTTTTATAATGTCAATATTGCTCTTTCAATAAAATTTATTTCAAATTGATTTGCATAGATTTAACGATCAAAAATTGTCTCCCTCTTTTAGTCAACACCTTATTAAAATCACATTTAGATAACAAATTCCAACAATATTTCATTTCAATTTGTATTACATTTTGTTCCTCTTACTTTTGTGTGTATTTGGATAAAAATGTTGAGAATTTTAAATAAATAATTTCTATTATTATGGTTACTTACATTTTGGGATTTGTATTTAAATCTCTTTTTTTGGGAATAAAAGCATGAAAGCAAATTGCTTTCAAAGCTTTTTATTTATTGGAATCCCTTACACACCATATACTCCATTAACACCCACACTCAAACATATACAAATTTCTAGCACGTACGCTTAGTACTATTACAAATACAAAAGAAAAAAAAAAAGAATTTATAGCTGTATTGTTCATCTAGTATGATGAAAATATTCAAAACGATTTTGGTTCAATTGTATATAGATTTTAACTAAATGACATAAAAAGTTGTCCCAAGACGAAATTGTCCTAGCCAAAGGAAGTTATATGAATGTATGTATATATATCGTTACCCTGATTATAAAAAGCCCTAATTGATAAAAATAAATTCAAATTGTAAAATATAAAAAATCAAATTTTAAAAATTAAATATCTTTTTAATTAAATCATCAGTTCTTTTTCATTTAATGTTTTTAGTTAAGGACATTTATATTTTAGCTAACGATATTTAGTCACCAGTATTTGTATTTTAAATAAACATATACATATGTACCTACATATATATGTATATCTCTTAGTAGTAACCACTGTCTTTATCCCAATAGCTCTCCATCGACCAGTTTTAAATAGCCGACAACAGATAGAGAATCAAATGAAATGAAAAAGAATTACAAAAAAAAAAAACCTTAAAGGAAAATAAGCTGAAATAAGCAAACACATCGTTATCCTTGGAGATTAAATATATTTTAAGGAACATTAAGGGGTTTGATTTCACAGCATTTATTTATTTCTTATTTGTTGTTTGTATGAGTTAAAGTTCTGCTTTTATTTAGATATTTTTTTTTTTTGATATTTTATTGCCGGACACAACTATAAAACATAAATCATGGCGTATAAATTTCTAACAAAATTGTATTGGTTAAAAACTACTTAGTTTGCTGTAAATACAACTATATTGTTTAATGACAATGCACAGTGGTTTAGAAACAAAATTTTGCGAAAATAAATCTATAACATATCATTTGTTGTTTAGCAAATGGAAATATTTTAGCTATAAATCTGCATCTGCTGCAGCTGCATTAAAATGTTTGGAAAAATTGTTAAGAACTTATGCTTTTAGAAAAATCGTCTTCTTATCAATCTGTAATAACATGAAATAATTTCCAGGGTATCAAATTTGACTATGTACACGTAGAGAAAAGACATTTCGCAAAATGTTCACCACAACAATATTATTTTCATCGCAAACATATTTTTATCACAAACATTGTTATTGTTGAATATATTTTATTTTAACAACAGTTTTGTTGTAGCAATTATGCACTTGTTTTCAATTCACAATTATATTGTTAGCACATGTTTATATTTAAAACAACATTATTGTTGTTAAAATTCTTTGTGCAAATATATTATTTCCAATACAAGAATATATTATTGTGTTTGTAATTTTGAATTGACAACAAAATGTTTGTTTTGTATTGGCAATAATATACATAATTAGTACTTGATAAGTCTTGCTTACTTTTATTCAGTTTAGTAAAAATATTTTAAATTACTATATACGAAGAAAACTTTATGTTTGGAGTTCTAAAAATATGTGTCACCTTGTACGTGTATTTAAAAACTCTTATTTAACGGTAATGAATCCATCTATCTTTTTAAGCCAAAGTAATTTATTTGACATAACTAAATTATAATTAATTTAAACGAAAACTACCATAAGATAAATTAATTTGCTTATATTTATTTATTTTTATGCATAACAATTGTTTTCCAACGCTACAAGTATATTTATTTTGATTTAACCATATTATTGCTGTATACATGAATCAAACACATATGCAACAAAAAATGGTTACAAATCAAAAATATTTTTATTGTCATTCAACCATATTATTGCTGTATACAATGATAAAGTACATATAAAACAAAAACATGATTGCCAATAAACAATGTTTTTATTGTAATTCATCCGTATTATGCTGCTACATCTAACCATAATATAAGTTATAGACAAGCATAATACGACAGTACTCGATTATGGTTGCTATTTAACATATTTTTTCTTTGCGTGTAAATTATGTTAAATTTGCAAAAAATCGTAACTCTACAAATTAAATCCGATTCCAAAGATTTTTTATATTCATTTAAAGTGCTTAACAAGAAACATTTTTCTATTTCTCAAAAATGAAATAAAATCCAGGTAAAAATTAAAAAAATTTACCCAAATTACTGTAAAGCTATGTTCATATTGGTCAAATATTTGCCCAAATTTGTGGCCAAAAACAATGTTTGTTGGTTCAAACTTGCAAATGTGTTGTAAAAGAAAATAGCTTCATAAAAGATTCGGTAAAAACAACTAAGTTTAATGATAAGTATAAAATATTCTCCCATTAAAATAGAGAAGTTACGTCATTTTGGTCAAATATTTGTACAGTCTGATTATACTTTTAGAGATGTCTTTTGCGAGTATACTGAGAAAAGTAATTTTAATGAATGAAGTAAATCAAATAAAATTCTCATTTTTGTTTCAAAATTTTATTAATTTAATATACGAATTCATTGTTGTAGTGAAAACATTAATTAAAATATAATAAAAAAAAATTTGCGATATTATGATCAGTACATTGAATTAATTAATTGCATTTATTTCCTAGGTTAGATTTAGGAGAATATTGTGTAATCACAAGACCATATTTCTTGATCCAAAATTAATCCTCGACGTTACTTTTCAGGGTTCTCCAGCTAGTTCTTTAAATATAATATTCACTTGTGTCTCAATGTTTTGTATACAAATTTTAGCATCTTCATTGCATTCGTTTCTCTCAGTTCCTCTGAATTCTGAAAGAAAATAGGAATTGAAAATATTTAAATCTGTAACGTGATAATACAGCACATTGGCAAAGGTAGTGGGAAGTATTCTCCTCTGCCTCATTACACCATCTACATATACTCACTGTACTCAGGCCAATTTTTTGAAAGAAGTGTCTTAGTTCATTATGGCCTGTAATAATACCAATAGATGGTATTAAGTAAAGACTTTAACGTACTTTTATCTTCGTTTGTTTACAACGTGTTGAGTTTCGCCAAATCTTCGTCGATTTAGATTGAATAATAAATTCAATCCTTCCTTATATTTCTTACATACAATTTAATGCAGTTTAAGAGATACAGATTTATTACTAAATTATTTGCCACTGGCCTTACTTAAAAATTCATGTGCACAGTAGGGAAGTATACAATTTTATACACTTCAGGAGTGGAGTTAAAAAAGGATTGCTTCATTTTTCAGGGTTTGCCAAATTTATGTTTTTTATCATACTTAAATAGGCGAAAACTTTGGACATATAGGATATAAATAGACTGACATTAAATGTTATAAAATGTGTAAAGTTTTTAGCCACTGTATATACATATATTAAATAAAGAAGTGTTGTTTCGTATCCTTATTGTATAAGTAAATTCTTAAATCTGTATAAAACATAGTATATGATTTTGTTATACTTCACTTGATGATGTCTCTTTTTTGTTCTCTAAAAGTCTGTGTGTCTGTCTTTGCCACAAAAAAAGAATCATATTATGAATTATTTTCTTATCATGGTATTATAGTTGAAAATATTTTATATAAAATTGTCCTTTATATAAGATTTTCAACAAGAGCTGCTTGTTAAACACCATGACCATTTTATATATATTTTTGTTAAATCCTTTTAATGCTTTGTTCAGTTTTTTTTGGGGGGGACAATATAATAAGTAAAAAGTGTCTTTCACCATTTAATTGTGTGTGTATAAATAAATCTTTGAAATATTTCCTTCCTATGACATTTGCATACAAGTAAACGAACTATCTATCTCTACCATATATTCATCTGTAGTACAGATTTATATTATTAAAGTGCAAGTATGTGGAAATAATGTCATACAAGCTTGACATGTGTAAATATTAAACTTAAACACATACGTACGTACATACATACATTCATCTTCTTATTCTATACAATATGTAGGGAATGAACGAATAAATGAATTTTTGAAATGAATCTGAAGCTCTTCATCTTCTTTGGACTTTTTCTGAATTTCAAAGAAACAATGAATATGATTTCTTTAATACACATGCATATTTTCTTTCCAAGTAGTTTTACTTGATATAATCCTTGAATGCATCTAAAATGTACTTTCAACAGAAGGATTTTAAAAAGTGTGTATGTTGAATTATTAAAGAAAAAACTTTATTTAAGAAATATTTTAGTTGGGCTAAAGCCAAAAGAAATAAAATCGGAGAGAAATTTTTTAAAAGAAATTAATAATCTCTGAGGGTTAAAAAGCTATAGAATAAAATTTTTTATAGTAAAGGAGGTTAAAATTCTAGTTAGGATCGAAGTTTTGATATAAGGCATTTTTCACTTATTCCCTAATTTGGGTTTCTTTATAAAACTATTGATATGACCACATAGTTTTAAAGTTGTTTGTAATATTGAAAATTACTACGTACAGTTCATCCCGAAATTTAGCTATTTTATATCGAAAATATATAAGTATTTATTCAAAAATTCCAAAGGATATCTATGTAAATCAAATGCAATTTCGAAATTTCTACAGCGTTCTAAAGAGTTTCCCAATAGTCACTTTCTGTCCTTAAAAGAAATGTGGTCTTTTTTCGCATAAATTCTTTTTTTCGATTTTAGCATTTCGGCTAACAAGAACTATTTTTTTTACAAATTTTTTAGATCTATTTATTTCAAATATATAGAGACAAAACAATGGTTACGAAAGTGTCACTACACCAACAATACATGTTCTCATTGTTAATTTAAAAAAAATTATAATAATAATGTGTTTACGACAACAATGTTTTTATTATAATAAAAAAAATATGTTTGAATATTTTTATCAGAAATTTTATTTAATGAAATTATATCATTAGAACGTAATTTGTATTCAATAAATACATAATTATTCATAATTAAATATTTATTTATAAATAAATTTTTAAAATAAATTAAATAAATAAAATAGACAAATAAATAAATAAATTAATAAATGAAGTAATATATAATGGCAAAATAATATTAGGAAAAAGAATCATATTATGGTAAAATATAATAATATGATAAGATGTGATAATAACGTGATAAAATAAAACCCCTTTATGATGAATGGGATAATAATATAGTACAATAAAATCATAATCTGAGTTAAATGAAATCATGCTTTGATGATTATACAAAAAATTTGAAGCGAAACATTAACAAGGGAAATTATAAAATCGGACACTATGTGATACAATGGTAGCATAATAATTATTATTTATATTATATGATCAAAGCCTAAAGGAATCATATTTTCAATCATAATTTGTTACTCCTTGATGGTGGTCACTACAACTTTAAATTTAAAATAAAAATGAAACGGTTAGGAGCGGGAGTTGTAGGGTTTATTTTAACCTACATAAATAAAGTATAAAAACAAAAAGGTTAAAAACAGGGCCATATCCTCATAGAAAGTATATATTAATTACCGCATAAAACATTTATATTTAACAAAATAACAACCAAATGTGAACTAAGATTGCATAAAAAGGTGCATTATACATGATGGCAGATATTTCAAAAACCCAATAAATAATTTCACTAAAATGAAATTTGTAGAAGAAATTTGTAGATCTGGGCATCAGGCGACGAAATGGCTTAAGTGTAATTATTTCGACTTTGATATTTAACACAAAATAATTTATTTTCCTTTCCTGAAAACCTGTTCTAAAACACATTGCATTGTAATTAATGGAAAAGTAATCTGCAACACATATTTCGATATTTATTACTCTAAGCCTGCATACTCATTTTCATTACAATCTGTTGGAAAACATTAAATTAACTCACAAAAGTATGCTTCATATGTTTACCAATTCTCTCTCTTTAATTTGTCATACTCATTTAATATGACAAGCAAGTGCTTTAAGGCAATATATACTTTCTTTCAACAGTTAATCTCATTCGAGACTCAATTTCTATGCAAAATATTTAAGTCGCACACAAATCTAAAACTTTAATCAAATGTGACTGACATACACATTTATACTGATTAGTTGTTTTTGGGCTTTTTGCTTCTATTGTTGTTGTTTTTGCTGCTTTAGTGGGTCATATTTGAAATACGAATACATATGTACAATGTACATAGAATAGAAATGCTGATGCTAACAATATAAGCATTAAATAGCTTAAAGCGGTATTGTAATCGTTGGAAATGAAATGAAAGGCAATGGTTAAAAAAATAGGACCCAAATGAAGTTGACATAATAGAAGCAATCACGAGTTAATCTTTAAAATAGCATATGTGTTTAGAAAATACAGATATATATATATATGGAAAAAAGTTTACATACATATGTATGTATTTTACTTTTATATATATAAATCAAAAAGAAAGACAGTGGAGATTAAAGTAATAGCATTAAAATATTTCTATGAAAGTCAAAATCTTTAATAGACATCAAATAAAACTGATATTTTTATACCCTTCACAACAGGTGTAAAGTTTGTCATTTCGTTTATAATTTCCACAATTTTCGTGGAAGAGCAAAAAAAATATATATATATATTTTCGCGATCCTTGTAAGAAATGATGACGATTGGACCATGCCCGTCCATCCATGTATCGGTTAAATGAAAACAAAAAATTAGATTTATAAATTTTATTAAATTATTTGTTGGTAATATGGTGAAGGGTATCAAGGATCTTTCTTTAATTTTATTTAAGAAATGAGCCGATTGACCCGGCGTTGCGCGGGTTTTATTGAACAATAATATAAATTAAAACTTAATATTTTTATGAAAAATTCTTCTACATTAAAGGATGTTTCAACATAACATGGAATCCGTTTTGATATGGAATTCATGTCTTCGAAATTATATAAAAATATAATAAGTCATCATATAAACGAAAAAGTACCAAAAAGTACCATAAAGACCGCTCTTGTGAATTCTTTCCCACATATGTTTCTGGTTAAATATTACAGGAAATTCAAAAAGTACCACAAAGTCCCCTGTTATGGATTCTCATTCACTTAGTACCACATGTCCTTAATTTCATATTTCTAAATTCATAATTATAGACAATTCAAAAAGTACCAAAACGTCCGACCTCTTGAATTCTTACCTGCAGAACCACATAATCTTTAAGTACCACTAATTCCACTCTTGTGTACTCTTATCTACATAGGACTACATTTTTTAAATTTTTAAGTTTCTATACTTAAGTTACAAATTAATAAATTATGAAAAAAGTACCAAAAATAGATACGATTTTGAATTTCTACAAAGTACCAAACTTGTATTTCTTATTTTTTGATAAGTTGTGAATACGACATAAATTTTATCTGTTTCAAAGATACACTTGGTGCCAAAAAAGTACCAAAATACAGTTTTTACCCGTTGTATCCTTAAAGCGGCCTATTTTCAAAAAAGTACCAGACAGCTGACCAATTATTTTTTAAATGAATAACGATAGCTATTCAACTTTTTTTGTATCATTATTAGTTTGCGAGTTATAAGATTACCGATTTTACCCTTTTCTACCCCCTAAACAATCGTGTTTCTAAAAATTAGTGGATCTTTATGGAAAGAGACCTACCTACTCTCCAAATTTTGTCTCTCTAGCTTCAGCCGTTTGGTCTGTGGGATGTGAATCAGTCAGTCAGTCAGTAACGTTACTTTTTTCAAAACTTAGTGGCTCTTTATGGAAAGAGACCTATCTACTCTCCAAATTTCATCTCTCTAGCTTCAGCCGTTTGGTCTGTGGGATTATGAATCAATCAGTCAGTAACGTTACTCTTTTATATATTATCTATATAAATAAAAGAGTAACGTTGCTAATAACGTTGACATTTTTCTGATTCTTTGCTATTTACCCAAGCCTAGATGTATGCTTTAAAAAGCATCTATAAATACAAATCTAATTTATGTTGCCTTAAAAAGGGAAATAAAACTTTTTTAATTATTCTAAATAAAATCTTAAACTTAAGGATTTAATCTTCCTTGTTATATTAAAAAGTGTTGGGGGCATACAAAGACGTTGATTTATTTTTAAAAATCCCGAAAAAAAAACTTTTAAATATTTGTTGTTCTTTATAATTTATGTTATCGATTTTTAACATTTCTACCTTCAAAGATACTGGTACCAAATATCAAAAATAAAACGATACCATAAACTTTCACACCGTTAAGAATAAGGAAAAGTTTATATTTCAACACATTATCATATTTGCACGTTTATCAATGAATTTTATTTTACGCAAAACGAAAAAAAAAAAAAAAACAAGGAAAAATATTTCCGTTAAGTGCCTTGACATCTGAGCCACATATTTTCATTTGAAGGGCGTGTATGTAAGTGTTCAGTTTTTGTCTCTGCCAAATATGATAAAGGATTTTTCATGAAGAATTTTATCACATATATATTTTTGAATTTTTTTGGCTGAGTTTGCTTTTACCCCATTGTTTAAGCAGCGTGTTAACATTTGTAAAACAAATGTTTTATGATTATGACTAAAACGAGGCAAAAAACTGAAATTAAAGCAAACATCAAGTATTCTTTTTGTAATATTTTATTCTCCCTTTTTGAATAGTTTGTTAACTTTAAGTAAGTTTATGTTTGACGTGAAATGAATAAATTCTAAAGTATATTTTAAGGTGAAAAATTATTAAAAATTTATGGTTATATTTCAGGGTTAAATTAATTCCTCATAAAGAAATCATAGCATATTTTACAGCGTAGTTATGAAGTGATGAAATTATTTTAAAAGCTATAAATTTTGTTTAATGTTTCTAATATTTTTTGTGGGAGTTTAAAGTCAAAAAATAAAAAATATATAATTTTAAATTTGAAGTACAAAGAACCTTAAAACAAACTTATTTAACTTGTATATTTGTATATATAAAATAAACATATATACTTTACAAATAAACTAAAATGTTTAATAATGTGTTGTTATGTTACAAGCAGCATCAATATTTTCTTTAGCAACCAAAAAGTATACAACAATATTTTTTATTAAAAAAAAACAAAGAGAAAAAAACTTTTTCAATTTCTAATGCTACCAGTATGTTTCATTCATTCCTTGTTCTTGTATTTTTTTATTGTAAGTTATCATGATGAAGTTTAATAATGACACACATGTAAATACTCTTCTAAATACTTGAAAAACAAATATCCTTCTTCTATTAGATCTAATAAAAATTCAATTATTTCCTTTTTACTCATACATATAACAAAAAAAAAAACCGACAAACAACACGCACTCACAAAAATATTACGTGTCTACCAAATAAACCCTAATGATAATAAACAAAGTTTTTATGAGTGTGTCTTGTCTTTCAAAATAGAAAGTTTATTTGAAAAATAAAAAAAAAAAACACACATACACACATACACACATCATGAGTTTGTTTGGACGTGTGTACATGTACGAATAACATCACTTAACTACCATAAACCATAATTTCATTTTATTGTATTTAACTACAGCTTATATATGTATGTATACAATACACACACATATGTACATACATTCATTCATTCATTCATTATATATAACATTTACTCTTCAACACACAAACACTCAAAATATCTGATTACCAAATAACAATAATCTCTGTTTAAATGATTTTTGTTATTTTATTTGTGTTCTTGTTGAGATATTGTAGAGGAGACTTCTTCTATTAAGAGCAACCAACATCTATAAATGCAAACGACATTTAAATGTTTAGTTAGAGATAATAAACAAAAACAACAAAGATAAAACGTAAAAAGGAAGAAAAAAAGGCAATCATCATGTTAAGTCTAGTGTAATACACCATTTCTTAAGATTTTAAGATTTCAATATAAATTGATATTAAATATAATAAAAGTATTTTGCTTCCCTAAAGGAAATAAAAACACAAACAACATTTTATTTAAAACATGGTCTCGATAACAAATATGAATTTGCCTAGTGATGACAAAGAGATACCCTATTTTGAGTTCTAATTGTTGTGCTCCTTAATCAGGCGCGGATCCACGGGGAGGGAAAAAGGGAAATTTCTCTTCCCAAAATAAAAACTCTTAATGAAAATTTTGCACTAAAGGAATTAGTTGTGAAAATCATTCTATTTTCCTCCCCCAAAAGCTTGAGCTGGATCAGCGCCTGTCCATAATTAATAAGATCCCCTTTCCAAATCTAAAATTCTTCGGTATACCTATTTAAATTTTATGTATGTAATTTATGAATTTAATATTGTGTTGTCAATGGAAGGACTGATGAAAGAAATACAAGTTTTTATACCATAATACCATTCCAAAACACATAATTCTTAATACTCATTCAAAGGCTTTATTTCAATAAAATTAATTTTATTGAATTATTTCATAAAGAATTCATTTAATTTTTTTTTTAATCCAAATCTTCTTTAAATTGAATGAGAATATTTAATATCTTCGCTCTGGGACAAAAAGTTTTATAAGTGTTTCTATCATTCTTGGGAGCTTCAGAAAACTCTGGAAAAAGAAATAATGTTTAGGAAATAACAAAAAAAAAAAAAAAACGCTTATTTTCGATACCTCCGGAAAGTGAAAAAATGCTTAAGAAATTACATTCAAATCCGCTTATTTCCATTCCATTCAATTTAAAAAACCCGTTAGGATTCATAGGATGCAAATTTATATATATAGGCCAAACTTCCATCGTCTACGTCTTCGAAAGCTTTAGAAAGCTCTGGAAAGTAAAAAAATTCTTAGGAATTTATATATATAGAAGAATTCCTACTAAGATGATAAATTTTAATTCGATTAAAAAAAATATATTAAAGAATTTGAATTTTCGAGTTATGCGGTAAGGCTTAATAAAAGTATAAAAAAATTTCGCCTCACGTAGAGAAAAAATATGGTTCAGGTGACCATAAACTAAGAGCAACATACTATTATTGTAATATATGATTCCAGGTTACAATAAGTATATTTGTACATAATCATTATTAAATTTCTTATATTTCATTAAACGTTGCTATCATGAACACGAAGTTATTAAAATCAATGAGAAACTGCTATATAACGATTGAATAGTTGTGGTGATCATTCTGTAACCATGTTTTTTCTAAGATGTTTTTTGTTTGAAAGAAACTGACATTTTCTAAAAAATACTTTAATTTTTTTAAAGTGAAAAAGTTAATATTTACTATTTATACTCTGCCCCACCATAGCTGTTTAGGGTTTTTTGCTGATGTTTGTAACAGTTAACCAACATAAACCTAAAAGTATACCAACATGCTCAGAATCACTTTTTAAAATAATCTTACGATGTCCGTCCTTCCGTCAGACTCGCTGTTCATGTAAACCTTGTGCACAAAGTACAGCTCAGAATGTTAAAGATAATTAAATAAAATTTGGTACATGAGAATTTTTTTGTTCATTATTTCCATTAGCCTTCATACAAATGTCTCCGCCTAAATAGAGTTTCACCGCTTAAAATGCCTTAAAGATAGGAATATTTTAATAAAAATCTGTACAAGAACCAATCTATGTACCAAAGTTTATGAAGGTTGGTATACAATTCTCTATAGATCCCATATCATTTGTTTTTGTCTTGAACAAAAACAAATAAAATTTAATAATCGGATTAAAGTGATAAAATCTTCTAGATAGGTTTTTAAATGGTTCCGCGACCCATAAGAGGTCCGTATGTAGAACTTTTATATAAAGTAAGTAAAATTCGACAGCTTGGATTATTGGAATTATTTCATGTTTTAAAGTCATCTCTGAGACGATACCTGCTAGAAAAACATAAAATATTTTTAAAGAAATCATATCCATAGATAATTTTGTTCTTTTCTTATATAAGTGAGATCTGTTAAAATCGATAAGAAATGCTGGAATATATGTATCTGAAAAAATGTGGAGCAAAAACTGACGAAATAAAGGTACTTTTAAAATAATAAAAACAAATATGTAAAGATACTTAAAATTGGACTAGAAACAAATATTTGCCAAGAAACTAAAAAATTCATATGTAAACGGTACCATACCATACAGTTCCGCCCCTGACTAGACTAATAATAGCATTAGATATACTCCATCCGAAAACGCTCTTAAATTATAAACCTTATTCAACAAAATTAACGTCGTAAATTTTAATTTTATTTTTAATTATTTTGACTTTAGTTTTAAAGTAGTAGTGGCTCGCGATTCCTTTGCAATGTTAAAAAGGGTTGCGAAGCTAGATAGATGTGAGAATCTCGGATGTAGATGTTAGTATCAATGAATTTAATAAAAGCTGTGGACTACAATTGGCTATAAAATTCCCAAATTTTTATAGTTATACACGATGGTGTAGTGTATCATATAATCGGTCTTAGATGATTCCTGTTTAGCATATCAAAATCCTTCAAGTCTAAATATTCTTCTTGGAGAGAGGATTTCTTGTCGATCAGTATATTATTATATTTTCGTAACTATAATTTTGGAAACAGTGTAGTGTGTTACAACAAATTAAACATATGTTACCAAACATGTTTATGAAGAGCACTCTAATGAAATATAATACTCTCTAATGTTTTTTTTGTTTATGTATGTGTATGTTTGTGGGGATTTAAATACATACATATATATGTATTCATGTGGTATATAGTAGCAGTCAATATGTTAAAAAATATATTTTTCTAAGAATTTACATTAATTTGATGTAATACCTTATTTTGTATTAATAATTAATGTAGACCTAAGACGCAATAAAGTATATGAAAAATTAAATTATTTTTCAAATGTACAATAAATTATGTATTGAATAAAATATAAAGAATTATAAAATATGCATTGGATACAAAATAAAGAGATTAATTTTTATGTAGTAAATTTGAGTCAAAAGGTTAGAACTAGAATTATCTAGAAAGAAATAAAAAAAAATTAAAAGAAACAAAACTAAAACATTGAGTACAAAATATTAAATTCGATTTTAACTTCCTTGAAGTTATTGGGTAAGCGAAAGACTTTCGTCAAAATGTCTTTCTTTTACAAAATTAAAAAGAAATATTTTCTTAGCTATTTATGAAAATTCATACATATTTACACATTTACCATTAGATTTAATGGTATGTCAAATATGAGCATTTTTATTATAATATGATGGTTATATGAACATGTAATTTGTTTCTCTGCCACTGAAAAGACATCAAGACAAAGTGAGTAAAATTAATGTAAGTACATTATTTATGCTAAAATATTAGTCTCTTTGGAAAAATCAAATTTTCTTTTTACATAAAATTTCGCATTGAAATTTTTCTTTTTCTTAGGTACCATACACAGTGGGGCAGAATTGAAGATATTAGGAAATAAATGTGACTTATTAAACTTTAAAGTGGCATAGTTCGTGTTCTATAAAAGATATTGATTTCAATGTTTTTCTATATAACGAAGAATTATGTCAGCTAAGCAAAGTATTTTAAATGAAAAAAAATCGAGTTTATACTTTTTTTGATTTTTGCAATTAAAGTCAAATTATTTATAAAACTTTTTTTCGAGAAACTGTAAATATTTTATCTGCAATAAAATCTTTGTTATTAAAGATATCTGAACAAACTTTTTGGTGCATATAAAATTTAATGTATAAAATGTGATAGTGAAATAAAAACTTTTAGATTTTTGTAAAAGAGGTACGAAATTTCCATAAAAGTGCAGAAAATTCCAAAAGTGTTATTCTTCATATTTTCGACTACAAAATCTAAATTTTGCCGAAATCATGTAGATTTTGATAGATAATTTTTAAAAACATATTATAGTTTCCTAAACTACATTCCAATTGTCGATTCGTGCTATGGGATTTGAGAAAATATAGTCAAAACTTTCATATAAAAAGGGTCAAATTCGGAAGAGTGTGTATCTGGATCACTTAAGATATTGGGCTTAATTCTTATTTTAAATTCATCTCTGTAAAGATACCTTTCAGAATAGTATGGAATTATTACATGTTGTTAAAAAAATTTATTTTTGAGGAAAAAGGGTGTAGGGTTAATACCCTCTTTTTTGCCAATTTGCTGAATTGATGGGATTGCAAACGGGTTTTATTTAAATATATTCAAATTGGCATGTTTTTAAAAAATCGGGGTCATTTTGACCGCAAGGCCATTTAAGGGTTAATTTAATTTTTTTCACTATCATTGTAAATATAAGTTCTTAATAAATAAATTTCTTAAGCTTTATGATAATCTACCGAAACATAAATAAAATGTCGGCTAGTTTCCATCAAAAATTGCAAATATTACAAAATTTGACCTTTGACCTTTAAAGTTTATNNAAATGGATGATTTGCCAAAATGTTACATAAAAATGTGTTTTTCTCGAAATCCGCTGAATTCAAAATGCAGGTACAGGCAAACTATAAGAGGTAATTAGCTAATTTTTCACTGTTTTATTCCGTAATCTGTTGTTCATAATTCCCTATGAGATCTCCCAAAAATATTGAGATTTGTTTAACAAAGTATCAAAAAAAGTGAAATTTGAGTTTCAATATTTTTTGACCATAGCTGAGAACAGGTTTACGTTATTCTATGAGAACAAAAACTCATATTCAAGTAACTACAGATATATTTGAAGTAATACAATTGTTTTATTCGAATATTTTCAAAAATATATTTACGTCACATTTCGAATTCAAGTGCTCTGAGATACGTTAATGGCCTGGGGAATTTTCAATAACTTTTACATTTTTCAACCAACAAAAGTGTGCAAAATTCGAAACTTCGTTTTTTGTGGAGCACTCTAGTGTAGATACTTCTTCAACAAAAAAAAAATGTCAAAAAAAATTCTGAAATTTCCAAACTCAAAATCGTTTATTTTTGAACTCGGTAAAGATTTCGACTTGAAAATTTTTTTATTCAATAAATAATTTTGTTTTTTATTCAGTTAAAGAAAAACATTAATAAAATCAGTCGAACATACTGGGATATAAATAAAAAACTGAACCAATTAAATGCAAAATTGAGGTTTTTAAAAATTCAAACGTAAATAACTCGAAAACTATAACAGATAAGTATGTTTTTATAGGTCTTATCAGCCTATATAGAAATATTTTCTAATCAGAGAAATACAAATTTGACAAGCAATTAAAAATTGTTAATGATAAAGGACCATAACTTGAGCCCCCTTATATCCACCCCCGTAGGGTCTCTTGAATAACCTTAATATTGTACACTAGAGTTTACCGACAATAGCGTTTTTCAAGATTTCGATGTAGGAACAGTCCTCAAACGATGAGTAAAAATTAGCTGAATATGGGAAAAATATTTTAAAATTGGTCCTCAGTTCCCAACCAGCGAATTTAAAATTATGGGTCCCATATATTTTGGTCAAAAAAGTTTCAATATTTTTTTATTTATTTTATTTTTTATTTACTTTAACATCAGTAACCTAGCCTATGGGTCATAATCGATTACAAATTTCTACTTAATAATCGAAATGGGTATCAAAAAATTCGTATTATTTATAATAAATTTGAAAAAATTTTCCAATGAGAAGGCTTTTTAAGATATCTCGATAAACATTTTTTTTAAATCTGCAAAATTAGAAATTGTTAACAGTTCCTACTAAAATGCATTTTTTTTTAATTTTATCCTTAACAGGCACAAAACTATAAAATTCTTATCTATTTTTTAAAGAAAAATATCGAAATATTTTTTTGCATGATGTTCTATAATGACGATTTATGGACCAAAATTTTTTAAAATATATTGTCTATAATTGGCTTAAAATTACGAATTTTTTTATTCCCATTTCAAGACTAAACTCAATCTCATCTTTTGGATGAAATGTTCTAGACCCGTGACACTTAATCGGGTCTAGAACATTTCATATTTTAATATTTTCTCATATTCAGCTAATTTTTACGCATAGTTTGAGCGGTGTTCCTACAACATTTTTGTCTACGGACACTCTATTGTACACTCCTCTGCTATGCTTGTAACAATTTTCAAGCAAATGAAATCAGCCGACCATTTATTTCCAAAAATGTTCATTTTTAACCCACTGTGCTATATAGTAAAATACAATTACCACCACATGTGCTTTAAATTTGACACCATTTATTCAAACCGTTTAAGAAGACTTACCATACATACATAGACTTATTTGTGATCTTCTTTTTTGTCATCTAACACACATCCTGCTCATCCTTTTTTTGTGATTTTTAAAAGTTATATTCATATGTATATGTGATGTATATTATGATTTTTGCTGTTTTTTACTCTTCATATTTTATTTTTACCAAACCAGACTGTCACAAATTTCAAAAGTCATTTTAAAACAATTTAGCCACATTTCTTTTTGTCTTCATAGAGATTTTCCTGCCACATTTTTTTCTCTGTTATCGTTGAGGTTTTTTCTCAAAAGAAAATAAGCCTAGAAAATTATACTTTATCATGTACTTAACTTCTATAATGTTTCTCTATTTTTGTTTTATGTCCTTTTTCTCCTGCCATTATCATACATACATTTACCCAAGATAAAAAGAGTGAGAGTCTTTTGAAAGTGAGTAGTTTTTTTTTTCTTATGGGAGTTTTTGAAAACATAAGAGCATTTTGTTTCCTTAAAACAAAATGTAAATCGTAGCATTTTATACTACCATTTAATATGACATCCAATGATAATAGGCAAATAATTTATGCAGTTGTGATGAGTTTAAATTTTCTTTTTTTTCTAAAAATTTTCATTGTAAATTAGGAATTTATTATGCTGACAAATGTCAAAAATTAATAAGGAAATAAAGTGACTTGAAAAGAGATAGTAGTGTTAAAAGATATAGAGAAAAATAGAATAGAAAAATTTGTTTTATTATCAAATACTTAGTTACTTTATAGTTTGTGAATGGAAATATTTAACTATTTAATCCTCCCTCATGCACGTGTTCCTATAGTCATGTAGGTAGTACATGTATCTGGCCAGATACATTATGTATTTCAGTACATTTATATGAAAAATATATAAAAATATGCAATTTTAGTGATAATATTACATTGTTATATTGTTATCACGCCAAGCAGATATATAATTACTATTTTTTTGTTCTTAGTACATGCTAAACCACCTAACCGTGCAAAAAAAAAAAAATAATAATGATAAATAAAACAAGAAAAAATTAAATTTTTGTGTTTAATTTAAAAAAAATAAAAAATAGTTATTGTAATGATGTGAATGTTGTTCATTCGGTTTTCAATATTTAGAAGAACCAAACGCAGAGAAAAAAAGTAAAAAATACCAATAAAGTACAGTACTCTTCATACAAAATGTGTGTGTATCTGGCTAGATACAATAAATTTTATAAAGATAATTTTATAGAAAATAGATTTTTCATAAACGAATAACTAAAAAATATTTGTAGAGGGTACCTCAAACTCACCAACCTAGCCAAATTCAGACATATATTATAATTCACCAGTTAAAATTCGTAAAATAATATGAACAGTACTGTTAATTTATTGGAGGGTTAAAATTTAAAATAGTTATACAATTAGTTCTGCTAATGTTTACACAAATATTATGAGGAAGACAACAAAATAAATTTTATCATCTTGAGCTATTTATTTATTCTCTACTGTTTCATTCAACTTTCCCTTTATTGTATATTACAGAGCTCTTAAATTTAAAATCAAAATTAATGTAGTGCATATGCCTCAAAATAAATAGAGTTGATTTTTATTCTTATATATTGTAGCTAATTGACAGTTTGACAAAACCTAATTTTAACAGACATTGACTATTTGGCATGGTAACGTATATTTCATGTAAATTAAACCACAATTTTCCACAATAATAAATTTAATAAATTTTTGTCATCATATTTTCCATTCAATTAGATTTATGGTAATTCTATG